>OY282642.1:104155774-104303274 GCA_958299015.1 Tetanocera ferruginea | reverse complement strand
TTTGATATAAAATCCTCTCATACCAAGTTTTATCCCTGTGGGTCATATATAAACATTTATATGGCATTTTCAATATTCTGAGTTGTATGGGAGGTGGGCGTGTTTGTGTGGGCAGGTGGCGCATAATTTGTGTGCACACCTTAGTATTGATATGAAATCCTCCCATATCAAGTTTAATCCCTGTAGGTCATATATAAACCTTTTCATGGTATTTTCAATATTGTGGGTTGTGGTCATGTTTGTGAGTGGATCATGTTCATTTTTTGTACATATCTTAGTTTTTGTGCAAAAAACATACATATTAAATTTAATTTATGTAGCTTTAATAAAAATCTCTACACTGTGATTTAAATTTTCTGCTTATATGGGAGGTAAACGTATCTGTTGGCGGATTCTAAAAATATTCAATAGTGCAGATCCTTGTTTTTTAGCTTTGAACCAAGTGTGTCATTCAGTCAAGTTTGACTCGGTTCGAAAAATGGGGAGATTGATAAGTAGGACTGGAGAGGAAATCAAGAGAAACAAGTGTATAATTTTGTTTCTGTTGGTGGTGGAGCGCTATATAAATATGCGAATTTGAATCTGAGGCAAGGTGAGGTGTTATGCCTTTGCCACAGTCAATTCGAGTTATTGATCAATTCATTCCACAAACATCTATACCACCAACAACAACTTTGAAAGTTGCATATTTTGATGAATTTTTAATTTCAGTTGATTAGAAATGAGGAAATAATTAAAGAAAGGTAAAAGTGTAGGACCATGGCTAGACCGGTATTTGAACCCGGAACCTCTGGGTTGGCAGTCAAGTACGCAAACCACTCGACTACCGAGGCTTCACGTACGGAAAGGGCTAACTCGACTCACGAGTTGACTCTGATCAAGAATATATAGTATACTTTTCTATGCCGGACTCGCTTATTTATAGGTGTTACAAACGCTTGCATTCAATATTGGACTTAACATAGAATTAAAACAAAGTTTTCATACTAACACTTATGATAAAAATATGAATACTTACATCCTGTAAATGTTGAATGGCTATCTGGCTTTATTACATTTGTACCCGTTTTGAAATACACAATTTTCCAATCTAAATTCAGTTATTTATTTGAAATAAATATGATGCCATAAAACCATCGTTAAAATACTATGATCTGCTTGTGAAAACTTAATCATAGAGTGAAATGCCAAAACTATAACTGTTACGGTCTGAGGCTTACGAGGCTTATAAAACATTGACACCAATACTGTTGATTTGTGGTGCTATTGTTCAGCACAACGATTCCCCAGGCTCAAAAGTCAACCACTTTGCTTTTGTGCATTAAATAATATTTTCGTCGTTTTCCCAATTCAACTAATGTGAATATCGAATGTGTTGATATGACGGAAATTTTGCCAAAATTATCAGTGTTTCCAGCTAACGACATGTTAGTTGTTTTGTGCCTATGTGTGAATACCTTTAGGTGTGCGTGAGTGCGGCAGAGTATGTGTGTGTTTGCTGCCAATTCCATTGAGGCAAACGTCAACACTACAAAGTTTTATTTATATAGGCAAATAAATGGCTGGCGGCTGGTTTAGTACGCATTGTTAACGGGGGGTCGAATGAGAAAAGTTTTGCTTAAAAACTTTAGCTGTTTCGACAGCTAAAACAAAGCCTTGTAACTTAACACACACACACACACACACCGCAATAAAGGCATTCATGTCAGTTATTTTAATTAAACCCTCTATGCCGAATTTTGTCAATACTAGTAACCGAAAATTGGCGAATTCATGGATTTAATGGTATTTGTTGCTGTGGTATTGGTCGGTTATTTTAGCGTTTTCTCGACCATTTTCAATTTCAATTTGTATCGCCATTTTGCATGTATTCCTGTAGTGGACACATTAAGTACGCTTCTGTGCTGTGCTGTGCTTGCTTTGCAAATGTCGCCAATGGCTAAATTTCTGTTGAATAATTTTTCGCTTATGTTACAGTGGGTCATGTTTGTGGATCCCCCGCTGACTTTGAGGTTTTTGGCAGGTGGGGGAGGTTAAAACCTTTCAGGCATCAGTGGATAGTTAGTGTGTGTTTTGCAAAATAGGGCAACATGCTTGCCATCGCCATGTGTAAAAACAATATTTCATATGCCAACAAAATTGAAAATTTATTCATAATCAGATTTATTTCATATTTTGTTGCATTGGATTTTTGTGGTCTCTACGTTAAATTGCAAAGTGTTGCTGACATTTTGCTGACCACAGATATGCTACATTCTGGCAATGTCATTGAGGTTAAAATTGAATTAAAAATTGAAAATATTGCATTTAATGTAAGAAATGAAAATAATCGCTGGGAAATTAAACATGTATAATTTTTTGATATTGAATATAATTACAATTATATACAATATGGCTATTGGCATTACAATCATCGTCATCATCATCATCATCATCATCATTGTCTGTATTATAATTAGCATCAGCTATACATAATTAATTCCATAGCATTTCTTCACTGCACTTGTACAAATATTCATTGGCATCTCTTTAAGCGGAGTGGTCGTTTCTTGCTGCTTGAACACTTCCACGCATTCTACAATGATTTATGAGATCATATTTTGGGTTCTGTCGCACATTCAGTGCTAATTTCGCAGATATCACAGTTTGGCAGTGGAATACAACAAGTTGGCATTTCATTCACAATTTGTCTAGTCACCACACAAAAATCTTGGCATCATATAAAAAAGGACTAGGCTTGCCTCAGATAGTCAGATTAGTTTGAAAAAAAAATCAAGCAAATATATCAATATTCAGCTGTTTTAACCCATATCTTCCCAAGCCGACTTGAGTTTCCAGTTGGGTGTTCGTAAAGAAAGCTTGTAAAAAAATCTAATCCTAAACAACTTTTTAAAAAATTATATCATATCAATATATTCGGACTTTTTGATATGAGTTATATAAATAATAATAATAATATCATTAATGAATAAGTTTTTAAAAAAATGTATCCCAAAATATATGAAAGATCTATCAGCTATTAGCTGAAATAATTCTAAGCGTTATGGTTACCCTCTGACTTGTCCTCATAGCCCCCAAATATTTAATATCTCATTTCTCACCATGCTTTGTGGAAGACAGAGCAATTTGTTTAATTGTCGTGTATCTCATACTGAATGAAATTTAATCGGTTGCCAAGAAAGTCGTAGCAACAACAGCAGGAGCAGCAGCAGTTTTGTCGTTAACAGCGAGTGTGTTTAGGGGGGACCAAGCTGTGCCAAAAGACATTCATAGCAGCATGTTGTGGCGACAGCTGCTACGCCACCAAAAATCTAAGCGCAACGAGGTGGTCCCAAACAACGCACTGCACATAATAGACATACAGACACACAGCAGCAACAACAACAACAGCAACAACAACAACAAAAGCAACAACAACGAGGGCATCCACATTACAACCAAATAATTGTCACACTTCAGATTTTGATGAATGGACATTTCAACAGACAGACACACAGACATGCACACTCAAGTGTCGTTCAACACTTTCTTTCGTTGAAAGAACGAGCAGAAAGGTGGCACAAAGCGTGGCAGTTATACGAATCGTTGACTGTTTGGGTGTGAGTAAATTGTGGTGCGTATAATTATCGTGAAACTGACTCCTAGGCTTGATATATTCACAAAGTTAAAAACAAAACAGGCATCTGATAAGACTAAAGCTAAACTTACATATGTAAATATTTACCAACTGTGAATTAAGATTATATCTGATATATTTTGTACATACATAGCTATGTCTTTGTTGGTCGCATGGAATAGAATTATTAAAGTTATTTCTTAGTAGGCGTCAGACGTTATCAAACCAAATATTTTAGGTCTAAAATTTATTATATGTTTTATCTAGTATCGGTTGATTGAGAAAATAAGGTATTGTATGTCAAATTTATTGAAAGCTTCATGTTGTTTGTCTCTTAAATAAAAACGTTTTAAATAATTGTAATAAAATCGAAAAAGGTGGTTTTTTAAATTTCGGTTTTTGCGGGACAAAAACAGTTTTGCTGTTAATGTGTATCTATACTTCTGAAAGCATTCTATGAATATGCTTATACGGCTTATTAAAATATATATATATTGTCCCCATAAAAGATTTTAAATATTTGCATCAAACAATAATGTAATATAAGTTTTTCGAAATATTCTATTATTAATAAGTTTTTATGTAAATAATGTATTTATTTCTTCATTCTGTATCTTCATTCTTTAAAAGTTAAGAAAGAGGACAGGGAAGGGCAGGGGGAAATTTCCCCTTCCCTAAATCTGAGATTTTTTATTTAACCGATGGCTTTGAAAGTAGTTTCTATATGTAATTCCCTTGCAATATTTTGATTTTTCTAAAATCGAATAATTTTCAGTATTTTTTAAGCGATTTTGTATAATTTTGATGATAATTATTTATTTACATATTTGCATGTAGCAGAAAATAGCATTCTTGAAACGAAGCTTTTTTAATGCCGTTTGCATTTAGATTTGAGTATCGGTAGTAACTGAATAAATCTGGGAATTGCTTATATCGAACAGCTTCATAATATTTTCCACTTCCGTTTTTTCAGCACTTGATCGGATCACACAAAAAAGTTAAAATTTCTTAAATTACCAAAACAAAACAGGTAAAATGTTAACTCTCTAGGCTATTGCCAGTGGTACGTGAGTCGTGGCAAACTTCCATTAGATACTACGACCAGAATGACATTTCAAGTTTAGGAGCGATACCATATGGTTATCAGTCAGCGCCATCTATCTGTGAGTTGAAGCAAACAATAAAAAAAACTTAACACCGCCACTGGATGAATACGATCAAGAAACGAATTTTTTTCTGATAAAAAATAAAACTATTCTTCGATGTTTGGAAGTGTTTGATTTTTTTTCATTAAAGCCTTGTATGCTTTAGAAACGAAAATGCATATAAGTCTACCAGAGAAATTTTGGTGTAGAGTTAAAATTTTTGTGTAGAAAAAAGCACCGGCTGTTCTAGTTGACAGATTAATTTTTTTATTGCTGAAATTTTATATTTTATAAAAGGCAATAAACTCGGAAATAAATGGCGAAATTTAGTACCAAAGTGTTCCAAAAAATTGAATGTCATATCAGTGACCAATAAAGGAATAATTGATTTTAAGCCCAGCTTGGGTCCATTCTTCAAAATAACTGAGACTAACAGAAAACAGATCATATGAATCATGTTAAAATATCGAAGATTTTCTTATTTCAAGGAAGGAAATATTTCTTCTATATCAGCTTCCGTTAAATATCACGGGCCATTAACGACTTACGAATTTGAAATAAGAAGGTGACCCTTTCAAACCAAATTTTCTATACAGATACAGCCTTCCCCTCAACCCAAAAAAAGTATGACGATGTCATTACTTTAGCTAAAATGTATATTTCTGATATGAACTTTTATAATAGCCTATAAAAGTCCCAGCAGTATCTTCAAGAAAGTGCAAATTCAGAATATGATGATGACAACGAAGCTCTGAATTAATTTTCACAAAAAAAAATGGCTTGCGTTTGTTTGATATACATAAGTTAAAAATCGTTTTCCCATTTGTCTCGATTATATATAAAAACATCAGGTAAATAAGATACCATACATTAATTTTGAACTATTTTCATTGACTCATAAAATACAAGAATGAAAGATATAGTAAAAAGAAATTTATAAGGTCTTTTTCCCCCTAATTTTCATCCTGCCTACGCCCTTGTATATATTTATGAGTATTTGTTTCGCCTGGGGTCGAAATTCGACCAATTTTCTGATTGCCTATTTATAAGTACTAGAGCTCGATAGTTGCCGAAATTAGACCGTTTCACAACATTCTCTGTTAATTCGATACAAAATGAATGTGAAAAACAAATTTTCTTCATAAAAATTTGCTAAAAATAGTCGGTGCACTCCTACTCCGCGCTCTGATTCATTTCAAAAATTTTGAAAATAGGTTGAGAAACACGTGAGAAAATGGTTCTTAACTGTTTTCCCTTCACCTATTTATATATAGATTTTATGCAGAATAAACGAGATTATTTAAATAAGTTCGAGGCTATAACTTTGAATTGATTGGAAATGTGTATAAAGTTGTTTTCTGCAGATAAACTATTTTTGAATTTTTTGAATTTTCTTAAAAATAGAAAAAAAATTACATTTTGCAAATATGCAATTTTGTTATTATTTTTGCACTTAAAAAGAAAATAAAAAATGCAAATTTGAGTTTTTCTCTTTTTACAACAAAAATAATTTGTAACACATATTTTGAGAAAAGATACAATTTTGGTCTCTTTTGAAAAGGAATAATTTAAATATAAACAAAAAAGTAACGGTAAAATTTTTATAAATTTTTTAATGTTAACTGACATAACTTAATTACGAAAAAGAAATAAATAAAATATATTCAAACATGGCAGAGATATTGGTTGCCCAATTCTGAATATTCAATTTGAGAAAGTTTTTTCTCTCTCTTGGCATTTGATTGAAATACATGCTAAATAACTAACGACAGTATAAAGAAAATTAATTAAAAATACTTTTGGTTATAGCTTCACGTGATTCTTATCACATTTGAAAGAAAATTTAACAAACGTTTAGAAAAAACCGTTAGAATTCGTTTAAGATATTGACGTGGAAATTCAAAATTAAGAATTTAAAACACCTTTTGTTAAAAATTTGATAATTGATGAAAGCCTAAAACTAGATTTTTAGAAAAAAAATTTTTACTTTTGAGAAAAACTAAAATTCAACCAACTCAAAAACTATCTCACACTTAATTAATATTGATCAAATTGGTATTTGGCTTGCATATGTGGGGCAGTAAAAAAGCCGGTGCATAACTTTTCTAATAATAAAATAATGTACTTCCCCGTTTTCAACTAAAGTAATTCTTTAAAATCACTGAGAATAACATGGATTTTTCATTAATGCATTTTTAAGATAGGGTACCACTGTTATTTGCAAATTTTGACATTCAACGTCGGTGTGGTGAATCTCTTAACCATACTTTGTAATTATATCATAAACGAATATTCGTTAATTCTTCAAACTGGTTACAAATTAACCATTTAATATTATGCACAACACATGATCCACAAAATTCTCTTACATTTTAAAAATTTAAATTATTAATGTTAAAGAGAAAAATAAATTTTAAGAGAGAAAATAATTTCTTTATTTTTTTGTTTTATTGAGAAAACTTAGCACACATGTATTTAATACATCCTACATTCCTGCGCACATATATAGAAGGCAAGCCCCATTCATATTCTAAACAAACGCAGAAATGAGAATAAGAATAAAAAAAAAAACAAAAAATAAACTGGATAATGCTAAATTACCACAAATGTCACAACTCTTTCAAAATCATGAAAAATGAGAATATTTGGTCTCATAGTGAATCTAAACTAAGAGTCCTGAAATCATCTAAAATGTACATGAATGTATTTTAAATCTTCGATAAAGCTTAACAGAAAGTAAGAAAATTCAAACTTTTGGACTTTTCGCAAGATTGTGGATTGTTCGCAAGGTATGCTTCTTAGTGAAAAATAACGTCATACAAAGCATGTTTTTTTGTCAGCACTGACTAGTGCCAAGGTTAATATTAACTAAGATGCGGTCGGTTTATCCCATACCCAGTGCAATAAGGTGCTTATTTTAATAAGTGTTTGAAGAGAGTACACTATCCACACAAGTTAAGAGTGTGGAACAAAACCAACTCTCTCTATACAGCTATATATATGCCCTTTCGTTTCTCTCTGTATTACTCTTACTAGTTCTCTTTACCTGTTTAGACCAATTTTAAGTTAGTTATTGGAAAGACCGGAACCGGCTTTTTATTAAGTGAAATCCGTTAAGGTGGTCAGGTGTTAACCTTCAATCTTTGAAGATAAGGTCAGTGTAGCCAGCATTTAAATTTGAACGTGAAAAAACTTTCCTCCGCGTGGTTTTTTTATGTTTTCTGATGATAATACGGTAACAATCATGACTCGGTCCGAAAATTTTTATACCCCCACGCGTACTACGTAAGGGGTATATTAATTTTGTCACGACGTGTGTAACGCCCAGAAAGAGGCGTGGTAGGTATAGAAAAGTATATATATTCTTTATCAGCATCACCACCTGAGTTGATTTAGCCATGTCCGTCTGTCTGTCTGTCCGTCTGTCCGTCTGTCTGTCTGTCGACTCGATTACAGCCGCAATTTTCAAACTATCGTAATGAAACTTCATATTTAAGTTTTTTTTAAAAAAGCGAAGATCAAGTTCGAGAATGGTCTTAATCGGATGAAAACCACGCCCACCTCCCATATAACCTCAATAATGAAAACTCTATAAAGAGGCTAATATTTAAGCTACAATGCTGAAATTCGGTATTTGTGTATTCTATGTCAAAACTAAGGTGTGTAAGAAAAATGGGCGTTATACACCCACTAACATGCAACCCCAAAATTGACAACTATATAAAAAGACTTCTGTGGAAGCTAAATACACAAAATTAGGTATTTATTCATTTTATATTAAAACTAAGGTGTGTTAGAAAAATGGGTGTCATCCACCAACGAATACGCCCACCTCCCATATAACCCCAAAATTGAAAACTATATAAATAGGGTTTCATCAAAGCTACAAAAGTAAAATTTGATATTTATTCATTTTATGTCAAAACTAAAGTGTCTTAGAAAAATGGGCGTCATCCACCCACTAACACGCCCTCCTACCATACAAACCTAAAATTGAATAAAGAGGCTTCTGTCGAAGCTACAAAAATAAAATTAGGTATTAATTCATTTTATATCAAAAATAAGACGTGTTAGAAAAATGGGCGTCATCCATTCATGAACACGCCCACCTCCCATACAACCCCAGATTGAAAACTTTACAAAAAGGCCGTGGGGGTATTTTTATTTCGGCCAAGTCGAAGATATACCTTACTAGTTTATGTTAATATTAACTATTAATATAAATATCATTTATTTGAAATGAATCTTTGGAAAGGCTGAAATAATTTCTTTAGATATTTTTGAGTGAAACGATAGAGCTGGATTATACCCAGAGAAAACTGTGAGAACGTTGCTAATTTTGAAAACGTTTAACCCAGATTTTGCTCCTCTAACGTTAATTTTCATTTTAAAAACGAACATTTTTAAATTAGCTTCTAAAACGGTCGTTTGATTTTATAAAAAACACATTTAAAAATTATCTTTTAAAACGTTTGAATTAACATTCTAAAAATTGCTTGCAATTCTAATAAATTTTCTGAAATGTTAAACATGATCATTTAAAAGATCATTTAAAAATGTTTAATATAGAAAATCAAAAACGTTTAAGAATCTCACTTTAAAATGTCTGTTATTAAAATGAAAACAAACGTTAGAAGAGTAAAATTTTCTCTGCGTAGTCTTAGATTTTTTGTATTTTTTTAAGTAAATTATTTCTTTTTAATTTTCGAATTATGGGTTTTACTTTTTCATAAGATATGAATTTATAAAAATCATTAGAAAATAATAATAACACAGTTTTACGACTAAAAAGCATATTCAAAATTAACATTTATAGTGGGAGGGTTATAATTTTGTTGTACAGAAAAATTTCAAAATGGCTCTTCAGCATTATAGCAAAATTTTACTGTGTATATAAGTCATAGCGTTAAAAAAATATTCACGAGTTTTTAAGGAAAAAGTTTCATTTTCAATACGTAGTACATACATTATCTATGGGATACGTCTTGAACTTTTTCAATCGACGTCAAATTTCCAGACGGTGAGTTTTAGGTCAAATAATATATTATTTTCATTGAAGCTGCAACACTTATAAACAATAAAATATGGGCCACTCAAATGTATACCCCCTGGTTTCCACTTGCGAGTTTGCACTACACCTTGCAATAAATAAAACGCATCAACATACCTCAATAATAAATTAACAGATGCACTTTATATGAAGCAGCCACATAGTTATATTGATAAAGAATATCCACAATTTGTTTTGAAACTAAATAAAGCAATTTATGGGCTAAAACAATCTGGGAGAGACTAGTACTTCAAATTAGATGACATTTTTAAAAATATTAGTTCTTTACTGTGCGATAACGAACCGTGTCTGTACAAGCTAACTCAAAATGGTAATACTTGCATACATATTTGTTTAATAGCTTTTTATGTTGATGATTTTCTTCTAGCATTCCAGCCAGAAGTGATGACGGAGATCAATTTCGAAATATCGCGCAACTTCAATTGTATTGAGAAGGGCCAGTATGAAATATTTTTAGGAATGAGTATCGAGCGCGTTGGAAAACGTGGCGATATTTCAATTGACCCATAACAATACATTAAAGATCTCTTGAAACTCCGTTAGATGTCAAATTTAAAACTGCCTGCTATGAGAACAAGTGTAAGAAGGCTGATACTTAAGCCATCATCGATTGGATCCCTTATGCACCTTGCTCTAATGACCTGAGCGGATATTATTCATTCCGTCTCCAAGCTAGCTCAACGCAACATGGATCCACATAGTGAGCACGACATCGGGATCTAGCAGGTTCTGCACTACTTAGTATCCACCACAAACAAGAAGCTGCACTACCGTGCGACTGGTAACCATTGACATGCAGATTGGTACAGCAATACTGTTGATAGGAAATCTTTGACAGGATATGCCTTCTTCCTTACAGGCAGCGTTATTTCATGGACTTCGAAGAAAAAAAACTACGTATCGCTGAGGAGTGCCGAGGGAGAATACTTGGCTCTAGATTCTAGAATCTAGAAGCTGCTGCCAAAGAAGCAATATATTTCAGTAAAATATTAAGCGAATTAAGGTGAAGCTTAGAAGAGGTTCCAACAGTAGTTTTTGCCGACAACTTAAGCGCAATAGAAGCAAGCATATTGATAGTAGATATAATTTTATTATGGATATCGTAAGAAAAATATATCGAATTGAAATATGTATATATCTACAGACATTATGATTGCAGATATTTTAACAAAAAATGTATCAAAAAAGTTGAGTTAAGCATCCCAGGTTCAAGCCTCAGTCAAAATATACTTATATTTTTTTATTAAAATAATTTTTTATTTAATTTTTTTATTTTTGTTACAAGCATATTGCGGCATGATTCAACAAAATATTTTATATCACATCAATCAAAATATGTTTCCTGTAATAAGAATCCAACATTAAAATTATTGTTACAAAATAGCAACATGTATAACAAACAAAGTATTATCAGAATTGTGGGATATATTTAAAGTAAATAAAGTTATGTTTGTTACAATCAAAGCCGAAAATGAAATTGTTCAGCGTTTTCATCAACACCGTTGATGCTACAACATCGAAATTCAGGATCTGGGAAAGCTATATATAAATAAACGTAGGGAAAACAGATCTTTTTCTTCCTTGTTTCTCAACCGATTTTGATAATTTGTTTTTTTAATTTTATCAGTGCGTAGAAGCAGCAAACGGACTGTTTTTTATAATTATAATTACCCAAACAGAAAATTGACCCCAGACGATACTAGTATGAGTAATTCTGAGTAATTTAAAACTGTTTTTTATTTTATTGACACAGTAGGTCATAAAATAGTACTCCGGGTGTACATTTGCGTTGATATTTTTAGGTGTGGCTTTAAGGGTTTACTTAAGGGTTACTCTAGAGAAAAACTGTGCACATGGTTTTTGTTAAAAAGAAGTGTTTTTAAAATGTTTAACGAAATATAAATTTTTTAAAGGTATTTTTTTAAGGCTATCAACATACAGTAACTCTACTCTGAGTTTCAATATTCTGTGACCACTATTTCTAAAGCTTTGAAATATAAAAAGTTGTCTTCAAATGGATTCTTACCCTTGTCAAATGCCTGTTCTAGTTTTTCAATAGCAGAAGACCACCAAATAGTAACTCCATTCTGAGTTAAAATGGTCTGTGACTTTTACTTCCACAGCTATTCTGTATAGAAAATTTTAATTATATGATAGGAGCTATGACCCGTTTTCCAATGCCCGTGTCTGTTTATAATTGAAAAAACTGGCCAATCAGTAACTTCATTCAGAGATTTATTATTATATGACATTTAGTTAAAAATCTATTCGATATCAAAAAATTTAGTTGTATTGGCGGTGCCATGTCCCACTTTGAAGATCGCTAAAATTTATCATTCAAAGAAGGTCAGTCAATAGAAAGTTTGTACCGATTTTCATTGATGTGTGATTAATAAACGAAAGTAAAATTGAAAATTTGTGTCCTTGAAAAAGTGCCACGCCCTTTATGGTTAAGAAGGTGAAAAATACATAACTACCTTTTCTCATATTTACCAAATATTCATAAAGAATTTCATTAAAATCGGTTCAGCCGTTTCGGAGGAGTTCAAACACTAATACCGTGACACGAGGTTTTATTTATTAGATACTGTTTAATTAAATAAAATCTGGTCACCTCGCAGAAGAAGATAGAAAAAAACTTGGTTTATACTCTTTGTTAGTTAAAGCATTCGTTCCACAAAATAAATCAAAACAAATAATCCCCAAAAAATATTACTCCGAGAATAAGTCTTAGTTGCTCCCCACTGAAATCACTCTCAGTGGGTCTCTCAAGAAAAAAAAACAACACGATTCTTGTTGGAATGCAGTTGCGGTGATGAATATCATGTGTTTTCTTGCCGCTTTGTACGAACTCTTCGGGGTCTATCGTTTTTAAAGTATCGAACGATTGATTGTAGCGTGAGTTCTAGCCTCAGAACAAACAGGTTCTTCAACAACTTGACTTGACTGTTCAAAATTCTTGTTTTACTCTCATAAACTGAGTGAGTACTTCTCTCATTCGGGTTGTTTATGTTTTTTTGTTGTGTTGCAGATTCTTCTTAGTCGCTGTTTTTGTTTTCGGATGCTGCTGAAGATGAGGTTTAATGGTTTTCATGTGTTTTTGAATTTGTTTTTTTTTTTTTTTTTTCTTTTTCATGTTTCTTGGGCTTGTCTCTTTTGAGATAATTTATGTATTTTTTGTGTTCATTTATGTTATTTTGCCTTCTCAGTTCGAAATTCGAAATGTGGATTTTGTTAGTATTTTTATTGTTATTTTCTCTATATTGGGCGCTGAAGACGATGATGATGATGATGATACTGATGCGCTTCTCTGGGCAATTTTCTGAAGGGTGTTTATTTTTGCTTTCATGTTGTTGTTGCGCATGTGTAAATGCTGCTCCAAGGCCGTTGTTGTTGTTGCTGTTGGCATTATTTGTTACTCTGCGAACTCAGTTTGTCTTTAGTTGATTTGTTCGTGGAGGGTGTTATACTAAGTTTTGGTGGATGTTTTCCATACCTTTTCGTTCGAGTTGTTGTTGCTGTTGTTGCTGTACTGTGGACTGTGGAATGCATGCGTTTGTTCGAAATGGTCTTTTGCCCGTGTCAATGCAGTGTTGCTTCGAAATCATCAGGCGGTGGCGAAAACAGTTCGGTTCCGTTCAGCTCTTGAGTGAGAACGCGTTACGCTTAAATTAGTTTTTGGCTGCCGCCGTGTGTGATCAAAATTTTTAAAGTGAAATAATGTAGACAGAAGACAAATTTTAATTGAGAATATTAAATTTTTGGAAAATTTGACAACGAAAAATTGACGAAATGTATGAAGTTTTTGAATTGATTAATTTTCGATTGTGCAGAATAATTTAGCAATACAAATTATTTACATAAAAAATTCTATAAGTATCTATTTGTAAATGTTTATAAATTACAATATAAAAAACAAAATAAAATATTGTGTTTTCTTGTACGAAATGTATGCTTAATGTTTAATGTTTTTTTTTTTTCAATTCAAAAGCAAAATAATTAAATTTACCGGCAACACAAAAGTGTTTGTGCAACTGTGTTTGTGTGGGTGTGTGTTTGTGTGTGTGCAAAATAGTATCAGATTAAAACGCATCACTTTGCCAGAGGTCGCAGCAAAGGTCAAAGGTCTAGTGCGATAATTTAATGCACTAAAATCAGTTTTAACAACGTTTACTTTTGAATTAGATGAATTGGCGCTTAAATTATTACATTTAACGGTAGCATAAAAAAAAGCTACTTAATAATAAGCAAATAGCACCAAATGCCGCGGATTAATAAGATAAAAATAACAAAAACAACAACAACAAAAAAAGTAGGCAACAAAACAAGCTTCAATAAAAAGCAGCATCGTTTATTTATCTCATGGAATACAATAACAACAAACATAGCTTACAGTGCAGCAAGAAATATATTAATAGCAGCAGCGACAAAAACAACAACAACAACAACAACAACATAAGCGACATTGACATAAGAACCTGTTTAAGTTGGTTCTTTCTTTCTGCCTCCGCCCATCGTCAGAAACATAGTGTAAAAAAGTGAGTGCGACCAAAATGTTCTTTCATTCTTTCTTTCTTTTTTTCCCTCTCTTCTTCTATTGCTGCTACCTTGCTCTTTTTTCTAGTTTTTCCATTTTCCTCTGCTATGGTTTTTATTATTTTATTTTGTTTTTATTGTCGTTTTCTTTTGCGCCATCACCGTAGTTGTACCTATTTTATATTAAAGCCAAAGCCAACGCTAAAGAAAATCCTGCAGCAGGTTAAAGCATTAAAAAAAAAAAAATAAAAAAAAAATAAAAAGAAAAAAAACCTTTGCCAGGATATCAGCAACTGCAGTACAGCGCAGTCAGGCAGACATATAGACAGTCAGACTAGCAGCCAGGATGTTTAAGGATATTTAAGCACGTTTATTGATTATGGCAACAGCAGCCATCATGTTGTTAGCTAGCGGGTGGAAGAAGCAGTTTTGCTTATTTGCTTAAAGGGGATGTTTTACGCTTAGGATTTGTTATCAACGCAATTCGCAAAAGGATAATGTTTCAAAAAGAATGTGAGTGCTGTTATTAGGTTGTGTTTTTTCTACTTATTTTTGATTTGGAAAAGCATAGAGTATTTTGAGAAAATTGCGCTATTTTTCATCAGATCAAGTGTTTTGTTTCCGTTTCGCAAAAATATGTGTGCAGAAATATTTCTTTGAGGTTTTTAACCCTCTTTTGGCCATCATTTTATTGAACTAAATTTGAATAGTATTTCAATTTTAAAATCTTTGACAGTTACGGATATGAATATAAAAAAAAATGTACAACAACATTTTAGTTTTCTTATTAAAACTAAATATTTTTCAATTAGTTTTGGTAATTTTAACAGAAAAAACTAATATTTGTATTTTGCCAAGGATCAACAATCGTAAAAAATAGAGATTTTAAAGTGTTCTTACTTATTAAAATTGTTTAAGTAAGTTGAATTATAACACAAAACAAAATCATATTAGCTATATCAGCCTCTGCAAGGACTTTGACCGAGCTTTCTCACAATTGATCGAGAACTGGAACGGCTAAAATTCATGTGCTGCAGAAGCTTCACATGGCGTTGTTTATACTCTGAGGCTTGCCATTGTCTGAATAGAGGCGACGGCCGAACATAACAATGTATTTCTATTGAAAAAACTTGCCCGAGCTGAGGATTGAACTTGGGATTCGTTCAATCACATCCACACAGTTAGCACTCTCGACGAGCACTCCCCACGGCTGCCAAAATGGTACAAATAAACATATTTTTAAAAACGCTACACTTTTCTCTTTTCCGTTACATTCGAACGCATATTTCTACAAATATTTCTCAAATATTCCAAGATACCAAAAAAATTTTGTATAAGTACTTGAAAGTAGTTCTCAAGACTTGCATTTTATGACAACAAACAGTTGTTCTAACTTTTGTTGTTTTGAAGGTACAACCAGTTTTATCTGTTGTCTTTAACGCTACATTTTGTATTTATCAAAATTGGCAATGGAAAGCCCTTAAGTAAAGAACTATACCGAAGAAGAGGTATCAAATATGAGCCTATAATCAAAAAAAGGAAAACAATATACCGATGTGAAGTTAGCATCTTTTTCGCAGCATTCGGCGAATATTATATGTTCGATCTCTGTAATCTCATCTGTTATCAGAAAAAGGCTGTTAATCTTTATTAATTTCTATTGTATTTTCCTTGTATACAACGAAATATAAACGAAATAAAAAACAATGTGATTTATTAAAAACTGTTTCAACGAAACTATTGATAAAGAACTTCGAATAAAAGTTTTGTGTGATGATGTATTATTAATTATTAATTTGACAAAGTAGAGCTTGAAAAATTGATAAAAAAATCAAACACTTTGCAATAGTTTTTGCATTGTTTCAAAAATTACAAAAATGTTAGTAACACAATTTATATAAATGGAAATAACTTTTTATCAAATCTAATACATTAGTGCAATGGCAGTTTCAACTTTGACCTCAGATATTTTTATTAAAAAATCATAGTTCAGTTTTTTTTAAATTGAGTTGGAAAATTTTAACTTTTGTCATTTTGCCAAAATTGGCCAAACTGTTAGAACCACAGTTTCTACAAATGGAAATAACTTTTTATCAAATCTAATACATTAGTGCAATGGCAGTTTCAACTTTGACCTCAGATATTTTTATTAAAAAATCATAGTTCAGTTTTTTTTAAATTGAGTTGGAAAATTTTAACTTTTGTCATTTTGCCAAAATTGGCCAAACTGTTAGAACCACAGTTTCTACAAATGGAAATAACTTTTTATCAAATCTAATACATTAGTGCAATGGCAGTTTCAACTTTGACCTCAGAAATTTTTATTAAAAAAATCATAGTTCAGTTTTTTTTAAATTGAGTTGGAAAATTTTAACTTTTGTTATTTTGCCAAAATTGGCCAAACTGTTAGAACCACAGTTTCTAAAAATGGAAATAATTTTTTATCAAATCTAATACATAAGTGCAATGGCAGTTTAAACTTTGACCTCAGAAATTTTTATTAAAAAATCATAATTAATTTTTTTTTTAAATTGATTTGGAAAATTTTAACTTTTGTCATTTTGCCAAAATTGGCCAAACTGTTAGAACCACAGTTTCTTCAAATGGAAATAACTTTTTATCAAATCTAATACATAAGTGCAATGGCAGTTTCAACTTTGACCTCAGAAATTTTTATTAAAAAATCATAGTTCAGTTTTTTTAAAATTGAGTTGGAAAATTTTAACTTTTGTCATTTTGCCAAAATTGGCCAAACTGTTAGAACCACAGTTTCTAAAAATGGAAATAATTTTTTATCAAATCTAATACATAAGTGCAATGGCAGTTTCAACTTTGACCTCAGAAATTTTTATTAAAAAAAATCATAAATCAGTTTTTTTAAATTGAGTTGGAAAATTTTAACTTTTGTCATTTTGCCAAAATTGGCCGAACTGTTAGAACCACAGTTTCTAAAAATGGAAAAAACTTTTTGTCAAATCTAATACATAAGTGCAATGGTAGTTTCAACTTTGACCTCAGAAATTTTTATTAAAAAATCATAGTTCAGTTTTTTTTAAATTGAGTTGGAAAATTTTAATTTTTGTCATTTTGCCAAAATTGGCCAAAATGTAAGAACCACAGTTTCTACAAATGGAAATAATTTTTTATCAAATCTAATACATAAGTGCGATGGCAGTTTCAACTTTGACCTCAGAAATTTTTATTAAAAAAACATAGTTCAGTTTTTTTAAATTGAGTTAGAACAATTGATGGAATAAATGTGAAAAATTTGAATTAATCAACCTTAATTCTAAAATAAGTTAAATTTTGAGTTTTATTTACTTTTCGCTAAGATATTATTCCAGAAAAAGGGAGAAATAAATTAATACGAAAATGTGCGTGTACACTAAGGGAAAAAGTTATGTAGTCAGTACAGAGACAGCTATGTAAAATCTATGCACTGCAACTTGTATGAGATCGCAACGAGAGCAGTATTTACTGAGTAAAGGGAGCGTGTACTGACTACATATAAATTTATTCACTTTTTAAAATGAATAAAAAATGTATTCAATACATCATGTTATGTGTTGAATACATAGCAGACTTCAATAGATACAAGCAACGTGTACTCAATCAACGTGTTATGTAATTTTTTACAAAATCTTTACTCAATACATAAAATATAGACTCAGTACACGTCCCTCTCATACGATTGAAGTGGCACATTTATTCAGTACATAACATATGGACTCAGTAAACATACCTCTTGGACATCGGCACACGATTTTGCTGTTTTATGTCATTCGTTTCTTGATTTTCAAATAAGCAACACCTCTAAAGCCTCTAGAAAACCAGAGCGGGAATTAGTTTATCCACTGTACTCTAGAACAAAAGCGATGATTGGATAAGAAAAAAATGGCTGGGTTTCTAAAAGTAATTGCGATTTTTTTTGTGAAATCTAGTCATTTCTTTATTAAGTTATTTATTGCATTTGTTGAGAGGGTGATTTAGGCACAGACATGAATTGTGTATATATTCAATACATGGAATTATGAACAAAAAAATATATAATGAATACATTATGCATGTACTCATTGCATAAAATTATGTTTTTAACATATGTAATGAGTAAATGATGTATGTACTCATTATATAAATGTATGCACTAAAAATATGTAATGAGTAAATTATGTATGTACTCATTACATAAAATTATGCATTTAAAATATGTAATGAGTAAATAATGTATGTACTCATTGCATAAAATTATGTACTCCAAATATGTAATGAGTAAATTATGTATGTACTGAGTCAATAATCTATGTAATACGTACATTAGATCTTTACTCATTACATAAAATTATTTGTAACAGTTTGCGATGAGTACAGTGTGAATGTACTCACCACATACATCCATGAATTCACGACACATATTTATGCGTTGATTATATAAAATTCTTTATTGACTACATAACCGCTTGAAAGCATTATGTAGTCAATAAAGATTTCAACATGTACTCAATACATGAAAAATGTAAAATTTTTGTGTGCAGAAAACTATGCGATGAGTACATAAATTTATGTATTGAGTCCATAGGATTTTCCCTCTGTGTATGTATGTGTCTGGGAAATATGCTTCTTAAACAATTCAATAATTTCAATTCAAAAAGTACAATTTTTCTATTTGTAAAAAGACAAAATTTTCTCAAAACGAAAATGTGTGTCTTTGATAATTTACCCCCCACCCAAGATTTTTTCCAGTTTCGCCCCTGGAGTAAATCGCCCAAAAGCGCAAGATTTGACGGTCAACTGTTGACATGTGCAAACCGGTATGAAGGATACCTCCTCTGGACCAATATTCATTTTTGATATTATTTTATATGGTAGGTACATACAAAAGTAAGCCGATCTTAACAAAATTTCGCCAGAAGGTTAGGCAATAAGAAAAATAGATGTGCACTGAAAATGATAAAAATGTATAAGACCCTAGGAGTGACCCTCTTGCATCTATAATCAATTTTTAAACGATTTTGTATGGAAGGTACATCTGTTACTCAAAATATTCACATGTCGATTAATAAAGAAACATTTTATTATATTTACATTAAAAAAACAAACTTGGTATTTTTTTCGAAAAAGTTGTCAGAACCACTTCAAAATCAAAGAATCCTTATTTTGTAATTTTTATTTCGAACTTGGATCAATTTTGAATATTTTTCCATACAAAAATTATCATTTTTCGCTGAGTCACTTTTTTAAAATGTTTCTTTCAAACAATTCTTTCAAACAATTCTTACAAAATGAAGCATATCGACAGATCAATTTAAATAAAATAAGAATGTATTTAATTAAAAATTGCAAATTTCTATACGTTGAGCAAACGTTATAAATGTAATTGTTAAATATACAAGGTCGACATTACTTAATTTTCAAGCAGTGTATATTTTGTTTCTTGAAAATCTAAATAAATGCTTTGAATTTATTTTTTTACATCTCTTTTCTTTGTCTAAAACATATTAATAACTGCTTGTGAGAATTTACATAAATATTTCAAATACAAATGTCTCTGTCTTAAATAAAATATTTATTTGAATACCCTTCTCCTTGATGCATTTAGTTAACATAACCTTGGGGGGCGTCCATAAATTACGTGAGATGTTTAAGGGGGGGAGGGGGTCGAGTCAAATCTCATCTAATCTTACGTTCGAGAGAGGGGGGGCTCTCGGCAAATATCACGTAATTTTTTTTCTGGTTGAAACAAAAAAAAATTATACTATTTTGGTCCATTTAATTCAGATTGTAATACGTATACGATTAAGATCATTCACTAATTCGTTCGAGGCTTAGAGTGGCTAGATCAGCACGAAGTTGAAGGAGCAGATGATTTTACTGAAAATCATATGGACATGTTGGTCCCAATAGTCTCTCTTGAGACCGCGCATGATTCTCCATGTACTGAATTGGAGTAGATATTTTTTTTTTAATCACAGTATTTACGATTTAAGTATTCTATTATTAAATTTTTATTACACTTATAAATCTCAGCAATATCGATTACTAGTCTTAACTAGTCGTAAATAAAAGTACGAAGCAAATTTTTTTTTCTTTTTACAATAACAATCCAACGCGTTTACGTAAGAAACCAACATTTTGAAAAATCTCACGTGAGATTGGGGTATGGGGGAGGGGGTTGAATAAAATCTCACGACATCTCAACAGGGGGGGAGGGAGGTACAGAAAATTTTAAAAAACACCTCACGTAATTTATGGACGCCCCCTTGTTTATGGCTTTTGACACCGCACTCTAAAGAGTTTTTAAAATGTTTTTAAGTTTGTGTTTAGTTTTTGTGTTTGTAATAATTGAATTGGAAATAGTGAACATAAGATTTTCTTTGTGAATTCAAAATAACCTGAAGCAATCGGTACCAATTAAATATTTAATTAAATATTATACAGCATAGATAAAATACAAACAACAAAAACTTTAATATAAGGTTTATTTGTCTTCAGAAAAAATATTTTGCTAATTCATAATTTTCCACAAAAAAAAAAAACACATTTTTTTTTTACTGTCGTTAGGCATCTTAGAAAATCAGTGTGAAAATGCAATTTAATTATTTTTATCCAAAAACTAAAAGCACATAAATCCTCTTTAACTGATAGTCTTAGTTAACTAGAAGATGTTGTTGGCCGCTTTGGAATGATAAATACTGCAAATGCACTTTGTGTGAATAACAAAAATATTTGCACCTAGCAACAGAAATGCGCAGGAATGTCGCCAACCAAGCCATGAGCTTCCTTAAAGTGCATCATTAAAGGCTAGCTAGTTACAGGCGACTGTAGACGCTGTATTAAATCCACTGATTGCAACAAATCAAAAAATAAACCAAGAACAAATAAATACAATAAAATTGCTTGACTTAAATTCATTTTATTGCAAGAGCAAAAGAATTAAGACCAGAAAACAAACATAGCAAGCTGACAGCATGCTGCAGAAAGCCAAAAGAAGATGCGCATTAAGCCCGCCAGATCCAGAGTCAGGCAAAGTTAAGCAAACAAGAGGCCAACCAGGCAACCACCGGCACAACCAACATGAAGCAACAACCAATGACCTTATGCAACATGAAGGCGAAGCTGGTCTAACCGGTCTGCAACAGGAGCAAAGGAGCTGCTGGCTGAGAAGTTGAGGAGGCAGCAGCATCATACCTTGTGGTGGCCATTCAAGTCTTTCGCAAAAGTCGCGTGCGCACTCATTCGCTCTGCGAAGCTGACAAAACAGCGGTTGGTAAAGGGTATCAATTGCTCAATGTGTGTGTTGATCCATGGGAGCAGAAAATTGAATGACCAGGCATGAGAAGAAGTTGCAGGCTTGAACCAGTGCAATACAGCAGAATAGTCTATGATCGGCACTTCCCAGCGGCTGTTATGCAGCTGCTTGAAGGAAAATGTTGCTTAAGCAAAGTGCAACGACTACAATCTGCTTGCCGCACAAGCAGTCTGCAGCTAGCTTTAAGCATTGCAATTAAACGCTGCAGCAGCAGTAGCTTCTGCTAAATTGGTCTCAACATTGGCAATACAAGGAATCTTCAGTCACGTGAAGCTTTAATGCTCAGTAATAAAATTATACTCTGGACCTGAGCAAATACTTAAAATAGAAAAGGTTAAACTTAATTAAAGCAGAAAAAATTATTTAAAAACATTTATTAAGGGGGGACATGACATTGGCCGTTTTTTTAAATCGACTTTTTTTATAATTTTGTATTTTAGTAAATATTCTTAAGATTCTAAGAAAAAAAATTCGCACGGGTTCAAAAGTTACAGCCGGATTAGTGAGAACGCATTTTTAATTTTCGCGTTTTTTTCTTTGTTCACAAACTTTGAACGCGTTTATCTCGAAACCATGTTTTTCGTGCTGGTTGCGGCACTAGCGGGTTCATTTTTTGACGAATTTTTTATTTTTTTGTATTTTTTTAAACTTGATTCGCTATCGTATGACACGAGCTTTTTTAAATTTTTTTTGATTTTCTATGAATTTTTGAAGTCAATATTTTTTTCGAAAAAACACACTTTCAAATTTGGAACATCACCAAAAATTGAAAAAAAGTTTTAAAAAAAGCTCCTATCATACGAGAGCCAATTTTGTTAAGATTTAAAAAAGAAATTCTTTTCTAGATCGGACAATTTTTGCGACTCCCAGCGTTGCAACCACGAGACCCGGTTTTTTTCTCTGCCGCCAGTTTGGAGCTCTATAAAACCATGTTGGAGTGAAAAATATATATTTTTAAAATTTTTTTTTCTTGTAATTTCTTCAATTCTCTATCATGATAGAATAATTTTACCAAGTATTGTTGACAAATGTTGATTCTTTCAGCTACAAGTAAACGAACTCTTGTCAAAAACAGCTGTTCGTTGTTATATTCGTTGGCCACATTCAGCTGTGGCAACTGTTGTGACAGCAACACATCGAGGAGCGCTATTATCGGTATTGAAGTTTTAGAAAAATTGTCAAGTTTATGAAATATCAAGCTTTGTATCAAATACGAATGGAAATTTTACCGACAAATTAAAAATTTTCTGTTTTTAAATGCATTTTAATGCGCAACTTCATATTTATGTGCATCAAGTTTTGACTTAGCAGTTGGCAACTGTTGGGTACGCTGAATGTGACCAGTGAAAATAAATTGTATGCTGTGACGGATTGTGAGCGCTCTCTTTCTTGTTATATTTTTTGACAAAAGTCCGTTTCCAACAGAAACGTCAATACTACCTTGGCGTAATTATATCATGATTCTCTACAATAATAAAAAATTAAACTAAAAATGAAAAATTTTGGAATAATGTTTGTTTTTGACTGAGTTATGAATTTTTAAAAATAGGTCTGTTTTCTTTGCCGGGAATGTTGTGTCCCACCTTTATTAACTCTTTACTGCACCAGTTTTGTCAAATATATGTAAATTTTATATAAATATAGCGCAGAATTTATAGCCTCCAGTTGGTAAAAATATAACATATTTAAAAAAGGCTTGATGAAATTAAATTTTTTATTTTCAAAAACATTTTAATTTTTTTAGTATTTTTTCATAAGAACATGTTATTGTTTGATTTAAAAAAAAAAAATTTTATATGTTTTATTTTTTAAAAAATCAAATTTTGTTATATTATTTTTTACAAAAAACATTTTAATTATTTTTTTTCTTACAAAATTACGGCTCTGAAGAGTATCTCGTTTTGGCGTCTGTGCGAGGCATCTTAATGTACTGCAACTGTCAAAATTTTTTCTACTTATGTATCTGAAACAAAAGAGGCTTTTACTTTGTTTACTGATATGTTATAGGAAAGGATAAACCTATAAAATAATAAACAAGTTAAAAAATAAAATTTATATTTGCTGCTTAATCGAAGGTTCAGATTTTTGACTATTTAGCAACGGCCTATTTGAAGGCCTCGGTAGTAAGAGTGGTAAGGGTGCTTGACTGCCAACTCAGAGGTTCTACGATTTTCCTTGCTTTGATTCTTTCCTCATTTCTAATCAACTGAAATTAAAAATTCATCAATATATACGACTTTGGAAGTTACTATAGTTGGAGGGAGAGATGTTTAAGGAGCGGGATTGCTTAATAACTCGAATTGACTGAGTGTGAGGTTGAATTAATTCAGACTCACTAGCTTTATACTCAAATTCGCGTGTTAATTTAGCATTATTATATTTTTAACATGTTGTACATTCGAAATATGAAAAAAAATGTTTAATTTTTACGAAACTATATAGGTTTATCCCTACTATAGAAATAAAACTTAGTATGGTAGCATTTTATATCAAAACTAAGTTGTGCACGAAAAATAGGCGTCATCCACCAAAATACATGCCCACAAATGAGAAGTAATTTCTATTTGTTTTGAAATTGTATTACATATTTAAATATTATGGGAGGCAAAGAGCTAGACCGACCATAGTCGAGCTAGACCGACCTTAGTGTTTCCTTACTTGTTTTTTTTTTTTAATTTTTAGTCATAGTTTCTGACTGTAGAACTTTTAAAAATAATTGACTTCTTTAATTGATGTCGCCAAAAAATGTTTGTTTCAAAGACTTTATATAGTTATTGATTAAACAAAATATTACTAAAGAAATTTTAAGTTTTTCAGAACTTGAGATTAAGAAAGTTAATCTTTAGATAAAGTATTCGTTTCTAGCTTTATTCCTGTAGTTCCAATATAAACCATTTTATACAGTTTCACCTTTTCAGGTTGTATGGGAAGTAGGCGTGTCGGCATAAGCGGATGAAACTCATAATTTGGGCACATCTCAATTTTGATAAAACATCTTTACATACCAAGCTTTATTCCTGTAATTCTCAATAAACCTCTTGATTTAACTATTGTGGGTGGTATGGTGTGGAAACTATATGTGGGCGTATTCAGGTGTGCATTAAGCCAATTGTTTGTATAGATCTTATTTAGTTAGGTTTGCTTTAGACGCCCCACTTCCCGAGTTTATAAACCTAGACACTAGACGATGGATTGCTCTGTTGGGTGAGAAAGTTGAAAGTGCCAACTCTATTGGTAAGATGTTACCAGATTAATCGCAACATGGTGAAGAGGTGGGTACTTGACCTAACTGTGAAGAGAAGGTTGCCTTTGTGTCTCAAGATCTAATTCCAGAGTGCTAAAGCGGCCAGTGACACAATTTGTACCAACAGAGAGAAAGGTACATAAAACCCTTGGGAAATTACAAGGAATTGTTAGTCCTAACAAAAGAACCAGAAATGGGAGGGCTTTTGTTCAGGAAAACACCGTGTTGCATGGCTTATAAAAGATGTCGTTGTGCAGATGACAGCGGTATCAGGACGGAAGTTGTTGCCTATTGATCCCCCGGTATAGCAGGTGGGCGAGATAGATTATATCATAGTTAATGCAATTAAGGGCGAATACATAATCGAGTATCAATGGTGTGACTGGAAAGATGTGTAAAAGCGTTTGGAAGATCATTTCATTTTCCTGGGAGCCTTCTATGGTAAGTGTTTGATCGGAAGTACAGGTAGGTGTTAGTGTGTCAAAGGTTAAGACAGTGATGTTGTTGATCAAGTGCAAATTTTGACATTTTCAACCTCCTTTTGTCAATTTGAAGGGTGCAGTAAGGTGGGTCACCACATATGGAGAAAAAAAAAGTTTGGATTTACCGCCCCTAATATGAAAGCTTATGTAGAGAGATTTTCTGCCCTAGGAATACAAGATAGACTTTTGAAGTTATAAAAACTTTCGATAGAGGGTGCTTAAAGTAATAAAATATACATGGCTCAATAACGCCTAAACGACTGGACCGATTTAAAAGAAATTTTATATAAAAAACGAACCCAAACGAAGATGAATCGGATACTAACGAACAAAACCGAAGTTGAACGAAGTCATTCCGAGGGGATACGAAGATGAACCGAAGGCTAAAGTCCAAAAGCGAAGACGAACTTCACTGAAATTTTGATTCGCTGTAACTTTTTTTCCTACGAATGAAATTTAATAGTTTCTTCACAATAGTTTAATGATTTTGTATGAACTTTTATTATCTTAACAAAAAAGTTTAAAGTTTTGGGGGTACTGAGGAAATACGACGAAAAATTGAAATATTTGGTCAAAGATGAATTCCTAGGTAAAATTATTATCAGAACGGGTTATTGTACTAATTGAGACCTATTCAACGGTATATTTTTTTTCAATATCGGGTTAAAACTGGCAAAGTTATACAAAAAAGACCATTTGGGGCAGATTTTGGGTTCGACAAAAAAAAAAATTTTTTATTGTTCTGAAATCCTATCAACATAAGCTTTCATATTAGGGGCGGTAAATCCAAACTTTTTTTTGGTGACCCACCTTAGGGTGCAGGAATGTGACTGAAGTAAAATGCCTGTGGATTACCATGGAGAAGAGAATAGAATTTCTTGGTGCACCCAGAGAAGTTAAGAGAGTGTCTGTTGACAGTGTTAGTGCGAGTGTCTAGGATAATGAGAAGTTACTGGGGACTCAGAACGTGGGGTTTTCGTCTAATGTATTGTTGTTGCCGCTAGTTGTTGCCAGTGCAACTAATGGCTCATCTGTGTGGGGCGATATAGTCAGTTCTCATATTGATTACCAGAAGATACTTTTTATGTTCAGAAAGCAATTTTTATTGGATGTATACCAATGTTCCGTACGGTCTCTACGGATTCCTTTCAGGTTCTGATGGGGGTGCTTCCTTTAGATTTGGTGGTAACTCAAACATAACGAATTTGGAAGGGGTTGTCCTTGTTGGCGGCTGATTAGACTTCGAACGTAATATATAAAGATTTAAGCTCATTTGAGCAAAAGGATATGCTAAAATTACGCTCTATGCATTGACGACAATTTATATGAAGTCAGATTTAAAATGGTAGAGTAACCAGTTCATACGTGACGTGACATTTGTGGAAAGTCTTCCGTGCTTTGGATCCTTCTAAACTCTGGGCTTCCTGTTGAGTGGACGTTGTTCTTTTAGTACATTTCTTCATTAACGAAATTTTAGCGCAACTGAAGAATGTCAGTGTGGATCAATTTTTGACGATTAGTCATATGCGTTGTGCGTATATCCTCTTTAAGTAGACATTCCAGATTTAGGTTGCATGGGCATTATTCAGGTTACAAATGGAGAGTTTGATGCGAACAATTTCGCATGTTAAGTGTTTGCGAGTCGCCGTAACAGGTTTATGATTATTACAGCTATTCATCTGTTTGTTTTATCCGTTGATCCCACTATATAGACTTTGTTGTTGTGCTGTTTTTGGCAGAACAATTACTAATGGTCATCAGTTCAGAGCTGTAATGACCTCAATTTAAACAGGAAAAAAGCAACTGTATTCCGAAAATAAGGTTCGAAGCTCACTGATTCATCTGATTCATTCATTTATCATTTAACTTCGTTACATACTGCAAGCGAATTGTTTTTTTTTTTTCAGTGTAACTCGCAGGTTAGATATCCTCTTGTAAAATTTAAGCCAACTGAAACAGACACAAACGCAGTTGGCATCACCGTCAAGTGCGTCTTACATACAAGCCCTAAACAGCAAACGTTTCGCAATAATGCCACCCAAACAACAAAAAAAAAAAAAAAAAAAAAAAAAAAATGATGAAAAGGAAGCCCCGTGTTTTGTTGTTCTCCTTGTTTCTCCTGGTGCAGTTAAATAAGAGTTTCAGCACCGAGACTACTGAATAATTGTTTTTGTAACATTTCTGCATCGCTGCATTGCATTTAAATTCATACTCTATTTTTTTTTTCTTTTTAATATTTTTTCTCATGGTTTACGTTGCAGTTTGTTGCATTTTGCCAGAAGTTTGCGTAGAACACCAAAATGTTTGCATTTAAATTGTTTTCCTTCTACGAGTATTTCGCAGTGCATCGCATTCGATTGCAAACGCTTATTTAGTTCATGGTTTGTTGAATTTTATTCCCTGCAGTTCAGCCAATGTTGTTTTTTGCGGTCCTTAAATCTTGCTACCTTTTGCAATACGCGCTTTGCAGTTAGCTGAGCTTCGTGGTTGACATACGGCAACGGCGACGTTGTCGACGACAATAACGTTTGTGGTTAAGCCAGGATATGCTGCTGTGCATACAGGCAGGAAGTTTTCAAGTTTCATCTATGTTAATTTTTTTTTTAAATTTTTTACATACATATGCATCTTGAATAACAATTCTTGCTTTTTTTAGCTTTGCATTAAAATTGCTTAACATTTTTAATTTGTTTTGTAAAAAATTTTTGAATAAAATTCTTGTGGTTCTAAAGTGACTTTTGTTTTAAGTTGAATGTACGATTTGAATGCTTATTTTTTCTTTGAGCAGATTTTTCTTTTCAGTTTTGTAAAGAGAAAAAAACCATAACGATAAGTTTTTTCACAATGAATTGTTTGTTTAAAAATTAATGTCGCGTGTTTTAAACACTTTGTTAATTAAGTTGTTAATCAGCGAGCTTAAAATTTAAAAAAATTCTGACTTTTTATCGAAATGAACAACTTTACTTTCAGCTGTAAAATCAAAATGAACCTTAACGTTCGAAGAGTGGTATTAATATATCTATAAATATTATTAAATATAAAGATGGAATGTGTCTCATGTAGCTATTATTGAATTTTAAATCTCTTGTCAACTGACTACGTTTTCAAGAAATATTTTATCACTGTTAACTCCAAGATGATGAGTCAAAATCGAAAACTCTCATATTAAGCGCCTGCCGTAAAGAGTATAACGTATGGTTACTCAAGAAATTATGCACTGTAATAATTTATTCAATTTAGACTTTCTTATTACATATGGCTCAAAACCAGATCTGTGTCAGTATCAATTAAAATCCTCTTCAAAATTTAACATATCAATTTCCAAGCATTACCCGACAACCATTCATACGACAGCAAGCGAGACGAACACAAATTCTTGCACTTGTTCCAAAACCATCAGCGGCTGTTTCTCCACTTAACATGTCAGTATGAAGAACAGATGAACGGACGGACTGTTAGACGGACGTAAGGATGCATGAACGCGTGCATCAGTCGCAATGAATTCCAAAGACGACCGTAATTCTTGATCAGTCTCTCTCTCTCCTTTTCTCACTCTGCTCTGTACTGACTGAGTTGCTGATATATTGGCTCGTTAATAATTACGGTCTAATTATGCGCTGCATTGCTGCATATTAAAATGTTTAAAATTTAAAAAATTTACAACATATGCTGTGGCACTCCTGCGGCTGTGGCTTGTCTTAATTCTTTAAGTTTTGGTTTTTTTGTTTTTATGAAAATACTTGTTGTTGTTCTGAAATGCCGCTCCAACAAAAAACCATTTCCACGCAAAGCCCAAAACATGTTATTAATTATACGCTACGGAAAAAATTAAAACAAAACAAAAATAAACTCATGAAAAAAGGTCCCACAAACATGGTTTTTTTTCTCGTAAAAATATGCGTATGCGATAATTTGTCTCGAATACGAATTAAAAAAAGTATTAAAAAAATATATCCTTTAGTTTTTGTTATTGTTGGTTGTCTTATTAATATAGCTCAATAATCCTTTTTTATTCTGTTGCATTTTTTAGCATGTGCTGTAGTTATTTTCGTTTTGTTCAGTTTTTACCTTATTTTAGGCTTTATAAGTATGTTGCGTGACGCGCACTAAGCTGTGTCATGCATAAAAGTCAAAAATTATTATGCCTCAAAATCTTAAAGTTTTGGTATTTATCGACAGGTAAAACAAAAGTATTGGGCTTAAAATTATTATTAAATAATATTTTTGAGTTACCTTGAATTTTTAGCATTACGTTTGTACATTGATAGAAAGATACATAAGAAATTATATTTTGTATTGTTAAATGTTGATGTAACAATCATGATGTTTGTAGTTAAGTTTTGACTTGAAAAACAAAACAATATACAAAGAAAACCTCTTAATAGACACGTGGTACAGTGGTGGAAAAATTAATTGAAAAATGTCTGTGTCTACAAGGAATAACAGATAAACTCATTTTCAAAATTTCAGGAGAGCATTTTTCAAACTTAAATTACCACCTTATATCAAGGTACCCTGACTTTTGCTGTTTAGACTTCATGGCCTCAAATATTTAATTTTCAAGTTACAACCATAAAAATGTGCGTACTAGTGTATTTCGTTGCGAAAAATCGCAATGAAAGTAATAACCTCAGTTTGTCCTAACTCGACTTTAGCGGTTATTCCTTGTCGACACAGATTTGCTACCGTTCTTATCGGATTTGAAACATATTTCATTGCTCGTTTTGTTTTTTCTCCTTATTTGTTCTTTCATTTCATTCATTTTTATTAATTTATTTTTATAATTTTTTTTACCTGAAAACATTTATTAGTTTTCGGCTTCGGCTTCGGCAAAAATTCACATTCGGTCGGACACTAGTTCATCATAAAGACAGGAAAAAATTAACTGTAGTGTTTGTTTTCAGGCTTTTATTTGACTTTTTAGAAATTCTCAGACTACTGAATTCTTTTTGAATATTTTTTGAAAAAAATTAAATTATTATTTAATAATAACTATTCCTTGTGAAGTTCTCTATGGTTTTTAGCGCTAAGAGTTATCGTAATGAACTCATTTCTCATCATACTTAAAATTGGAAGCCATTAAAGTTCCAATGGCCACCTGCGAATGATCTCAGAAAATCCCATAGCAACCGATTAGCCATAGTATCATCCATTTTTGTTTAAATGATTCATGAAATCCATAAAAGTGCTAATGACCCGACTGTGACCTCTGATAATCGCATTGCATCCGATTGGCCATAGAATCATCCATTTTTGTCCAAATGATCCATGGAATTCATGACATTGCCAATGACCTGTCTGTGACCTCAGACAATCTTATTGCATCCGATTGGCCATTGAATCATACTGATTGAAAATTCCAGCGTAACATGTCACGATTGGAAATTGAAGCATAACGTATCTAGTTGAAAATTCCACCTTCAAAAAGTACGGCCTAAAACTTAGTTGATTAATTCATCTGTTAGTTTTGACTCAAACCATTGTTTGATAATTTTTTTCTTCGAATTTATAAGCTTTTTCGAACACCTATTTCAACTTAATTCACCTAACTTCACCTTATTTCACCTTAATTCGCCGTAGTTTCATTCGTTTCATCGGTTTTATTACCCTTTTCGTTCGCCGTATGTTGTATATAAAGAAGTTCCACTTCAAAAATATTTAAAACTGATATGAAGTACTCAAAAAAAAAATGAGCAACCGAACGATGTAATTCTCAGTTGGGTTTTGTTCCTGTCATAATAGAAGTGTATAAAAGTGCAGAAAATAAATTAAAAAATTATATTTTCCTGCCCGAGTTGGAGTTGGACACTTACATCAAAATAGTTCAAAACGCAATTATGCTTTTAATGTTCATAAATTTATTAGAAATGGCTCATGACATCTCGTCTAATGACATCAAATAGGCATTTTCATTGGACGTTGATACTTCCCCTATACGTAAAAAGCTAATTTATAAAAATTTTAAAAACAATGAAAACCAGAAAATTACCTTTCCTGTCCAAGCAGAATGCAAGTAAAAGGTTACTTTTTGCTAACGAGCATGCCAACTGTCCAGTGATGAAATGCAGTAATATCCTGCGGTCAGATGAGTTGAAATATAATCTTTTTAAGCCTGAGTGCCTCGAGTGCCTGAGTTCCTTGGGCCATTTACCCAACATAAGTTAAGTATACCTCGCCGTTGCCTGACTGTAATTTAAAATAAAAGATATACAACGAAGTTTTTAATAATAAAAATGCAGGCATGCACGTTAACGTTAATTTTAACGGTAAACGAAATATTTTTTTTATTTCGTTGAAACGAAATAAAAAAATAACGTTAATTCAAAAAACGAAAAATTTTTATTTCGTTTCGAAGAAAACGATATAATTTTTTTTCGTTTTTTTTCCCAATCAACCGTTGAAAATAACGTTAATTTCAACAAAAAAATTTCGTTTTTTTTTGTATCAGAAGAAAGTTTTTTTAGCATAGGAGAAAATTATAGAAAATTTTTCGTTTTTCAACGAAACGAAATTTGATTTGATAAATTTTTAACGTTATTTAAAAAACGAAATAATTTTGATAATTTATTTTTCGGCGTCAACGAAACGAAAAATTTTTGTTGATTTCGTTGAGCATGTCTGTAAAAATGTATTCAAATTAAAAGCATTTAATAAAAAATTTGAATTTATCCTAATTTTTATGATAGAAATTAATTAACAATTAATATTTTGCAAAAGTGCCTATTTTTTTACAACACAATTTCGGTTAAATATTAGAATATTTCTTTTTCCTTCTCTTGTATTAAATTAAAATTTTGTTCCCCTTTATTTTCATATGGAAGGACCTTATAAAAATAAAAACAAAAGCTACTTCAAAGTTTATGAAAAATTCTTTTTATTCGTATTTTTCCTATTATTTTAAACATGACTGTATCTTATTTGGACAGTGAAAAATAATTTTTAATTTGCTTTTTGAAATCCTGTTTTTTTATATTTTTTGGGTTCCTTTGATGCTTGAGCCACTTATAGATTTTTTTCATCGTTTTCCTTATACGAAAAGTTGTTGGTATTGACAATTTTCTGGATTGATCATATTAATTTTTTACTTGCAATCCATAGAAATGTTCCAAAATGACATAAATCAAGCATATCAATTTATTAGCACGTGGCATATTCATTTTTTGAAAAATGTTTCAAAAATCACATATGTATATTATGTACGAATGGTCGTGTTAATTTTTTGAAAACAATTACATTTGGGCTTGATATCAAGAATATTATGGCTTAGCTCAGAATCACTCCCAAAATTAATTGATTTGGGATTGTTTTCAGCTCAAATTTCTCTCCGTGTAGTTCACAACAAATATTAAGCTCTTTTGAGCTTTAAAGACCAACTCATAATGTAGCAAAACTCATTGATATCCAAAAATTTCATGCATGTTTTTTTTCCCTCGCTTGCATGAAGATAACTCATTATATGGCGGCGGAACTTTAATTGCTTGAGGCTTGTTTTTTTTTTTCATAAATAAATTTGATTAAAATTACCTTTATTAAATATGCATAAATTAATTGCCATACTTAAAAAAAATCCAACTTCATAAATGCAGTTCAGTGCAGCACAGTAAAGGTAGAAAAATATCAAACGATCTGACATTTCTGACGGCGGAAGCCAACACAGTTTAGTTCTGCTTCGTTGAGTTTCGTGCCCTTTTTTTTGACCAAATAACTCTGCTCTGCTCTGCTCTGCTTTGGTCTGATCATTAGCATATTATTTAATGTTTTGCTTGAGTCAACACCCTATGTTTGGTTCTCAAAATGTATTTAATTAATTAAGTTATAATTATACATAATTTCCTCTAGTGACTTAAGTTAAAGAGTTCAAAGTGACAAATACCGCCACTTCACACGCGGACACCTTAAACAATAGCAAAGCTTTTTTTATCAGTTGTTGTTGCCAAACAGCATATTACATTGTTTTGTTTTTTGTTTTTTTTTTTAATATATATTTTTCTTTTTTATTTTAATATTCATAGGGTAAGTTTAATGCCTCATCGATTTGACACGTTCAAATGCTTTGACATTTAAATAACAGTTATTGCTAACACACATGTAGGTGTATTGTATGGTTTGAAAGTGCCTGTGCCACCTGATTTGAATGCCTATTAAGCGCCATTTTTATTCATTCTTTTTTTCAATACAAATAAGCCTTTAGTTATGCTTCAATTAATTCATTCAGTTTTTGTTTTATTTTTTTTTTTGTTTTTATAAAATTTCATGCATTGATTCAGTGTTGAAATTTATACTCGTTCAGCATTAAGTATTCATAATTGTGCCCTTTGGTCAATTTTTGTTTTTTTTGTTTTTTTATGCATGCCAGATTAATGTATGAATACTTTGAATTTCACGCTCTATAAATTTTAACAATGAAGCCATTGTTTAAACATTTAAAATATATTGATACTATTTAAGAACAAGTCTAATATGTAATGACACCGTCCAACACAATGTTTGCACAGATAGTTGATTGTTAAGAATTCGCAAGTTTGCATTCTAAAAGATCATTGAAAGAAAAACGCCAACTTATGATAACCTTGATTGAAAAACGGCTCTATGAAATAGGATCTCTAAAATGGGCTTTTTGTTGAGAATGAAACAAGGACTCACGAAATAATGCTCCATTGCGCTGAAATATCGCATCAAGTTAAGTGAAAAAAGACACCAATAAAGGTGGTTTTGTTTAGTGGAAACTTTGAGAACTTATTTCACTTAAAGACTTATTTCCAGGAGCTTTATTTCATATAGCCAAAAATATTGTGTTTTACCACTATTTGGGCTTGATGTTGTTTTGTGTATTTTTAGCTTAACAAATAATTATTTGAAATACCATTTGTGCAATGTCTTGTATCACATTTTTTAAAGGACTCATTCAGGAACTTCTGGGTTTTCATCAGGAATGTTCCTTCGAGTTGTCACCTTCAGAAAATCCAAGCAACCAATCTTTAGGAAGCCTAATACATGCGAATGGTGGGTGATCTGACAAACATCAAGAAAGAGATCCTAGAACTCCTTCAATTCTCGGTCTCTGTTATTCAGAAGAACCCCTATCCAAACCATTCTTACCACTACGAAAAGATACATCTCGCCAATTAGAGAAGATTAGATAACCTCTTAGCTAATATTCTTTTTATAAGCTGCGAATTGGGCTATAAACTTCTTCAAACCCTTCAAATCTACTGGTAGAGATGGTATTTTTCGAGTTTTGCAACAAAGTTCAGAATCTAATTATTATCTTATTATCAAAACGAGCTGCAGTTAGGCCTATAACTATCCACCTGGAGCTTGGAAAAAAGTATTAGTAAAATACCTTCCTAAGGCCGAATGTAGCTCCTAAAGTAGTACAAAAACAAAAAAAAAACAAATTGGCCATTTCAGCCCTTGAAAGGACTTTGACCGAGCTTCTTATGATCAATTGTGTTGTGTGTTTTATTAAATGTTTGCACACAATTGACCGAGAACTGGACCTACATATTTTATGCCGACTCTGAACGGCTAAAGTTTATGTTCTCAAGAAGCTTTACATGGCATTATTTACTCTCTGAGGTTTGCCGCGGATGGGGAAAAAGTACATGACAGCCCAAAGTAGTACATGACAGAGAAATTCATGAGAGAGAATGCCTTATCAATATCTCCTAGCAAAACAAAACTTGCCTACCATAACGGTAAATCTACCGAATCAGCGCTTTGTGACCTGGTAAGTACAATTGAAGAGTTTATCGGCTGCAATATGTATTCACTTTCTTTTATATCGGGGGAGTTATATAAGTACACTAGAAGGGCTCTTAATAACCTTTAAATGTCACTAGTCATAAGTAGATGGAATCTGACGACAATTAGTATTAGAGCTTTCGAGACCCATTTGGATAATCCTTACCTCTAAGCAAATACAACCAGCTTAATGACAGCTTAGGATTTACACCAATTCACATGCACATCCAGATGAAGGCGAAGCTCAGTCTGCACAGAATTTTCCATCTGGCTAACAGCGTCTCTAACCCATCTGTAAAAGGATACCTCTCCGTAAATCACAGGGAGAAAGAAGAATTTGGCATGCTTTAAGAAAAAAAATGCTAATTGAAAACATCAGAAACTAACTACATCTAAAAACGGCTTTGTGTTGTAGTTTACGGAAGGTTAACAAATGGAGCAAGCACTGTGAGCCGATGAGAGCCACTTCTATAGCGTTTGTCATTATATCACAATATTATAAGCGGAAATTCTTGCCATTAACAGATGTATTCGTCTGAATAGTCTGAATTATGTTGGAGGTAAAACGATTTTATGTTATTTTCTGATAGTTAAGCTCACCTTAATACTTTGAAATCTTAATACTTAAGAGGCCATGACAACACGTCGTTGGGTCACGTAGTCAGGTTCCGTCAGGTTCGGTTCTAGATATAGAGGTTAGCACCGGTCCCGGGCAAGCTATGGGTGATCAGCTATGTTGTAGAAGAGCATAGTGTTGGACAGCGCTACGTCTTGAACGAAAACATATCCCGCAACTGGTACCGAAACTCGCTATCTTTTGAGGAGTCTCTCCAATATCTCAAAAATGAAATGAACGTAGGTTTTGGCCAAATGAAAACAAAACCAGCCTCGGAAGCTCTGAAATCACATATCATTAAATTCAAACTAGATTTAGATGCTGTAACCTTTCTGAAAGATTTGGCCGCACAGAATTACAAAATTGTCCTACAATTGATTCCTGCCGACTGTGCATGCAAAGAAAAAAAACGCTTATCGCCAGTTTGCTGCAAACGAACTCCAGTTGATGTGCTTAGAGTTATTTTTTGAAAACATTTGAACAGTTGTCATAATACTAGTCAGTTGCGAGGAACGCGTTATTTAGTTGCAAGAAATTAATTTCGTTTGCCACATAACGTAAGTTATTTTTAAATTGCACTGTAAGTTTCAACTATTTTAATTTAATTATTGAAATTCTAGTTCTGTTTCATTAACTGCTTGGTCAAAAATAACCGAAAAAAATAAGTTTGCTTACAATATAGAAAAATTATTTATTTATTTATTTAATTTAATGAAATATAATTATAAAAAATTATACAACATGTTTGAAAGGCAACTAGCAACAAAGGCTATCGGCCCGTAGAAAAATTATACATTTCATTTTTACTTAAAAATAAATTATTTAAATAAAAAATAAAAAAATTTGGTATCCTTGTCGACTAAACTCGAACTTCCAAAACAATGATAAAATTTCATTAATTTCGTTGTTTTTTTCAAGTAAGATATATTTTTAAGTTTATGACAAATACAGTTCGCAAACAATGTATAGTTGGTGAATTTTTCAGTTGCGGTAAACAAAAAAGTTTTTTGCGTGTGAATCACCATTCACAGGACCGGAATCGTTCTGTGCTGTTAATAAGAATCTATTCAAATGCCACGTTAATACAACCTCATTCCGCGAATAGTAAGATTCTTGGGAGAACTCTTTAGGACAGATTTGCACTAAACTTCGTTTGTTCAAAGCATTATACAATACTATAGTTATACAATACTATATAATAGCATCATTTTCTATTCCTAACGAGCGACTCAACGAACGAGCGCTAGGCGAACGATTTTGTGATTCAATTGAAATCTGTATCTCTAACGAACTTGCTCGCCAACCCTTACAGCAAGCTTATGCTTCTTACGTTTTTTGAAACTGTTATACACAAGCAGTTCTCAAATTCAGCATTGCAAGATCAAACATTTCCAAAGTTTTCTGAAATTTTTCTATTTTCTTAAAGATTTCTTAAACTTTTGGCTTTGTTCCTTGTTTGTTGGCAATCCCTTTGTTCAGCTTGTTTATATTTATAGACACCTGTTCTTGTTTATGTTTATTTTCGTTTGACAAATAATAAATTTATTTAAAAAAATTGTGTTGTGTTTATAAAAAAAAAGTGCTATAATGAAATGTTTGCAGCGATTGCAGCTGTAATTTAGACCAAGCTGATGGAAGGATATTCATGGTGAAAAGGCGAAGATAGCGCAAATATTTTGGACCCAGCAGACGCTGAGTAAGTTTTTTCATAACATTTATTTTCAAGTGCTTCACTGCTTTTAGGCACTGTTTGGCAACTCCACGGGGAGCTTTACCTTCTTCGAGCTAAAGCCACCTACACGAAGTGCAGCACTCTTGATATTATCCATTTCTAACAAAATGTTTATCAAAGAGAGCTGCACAACGATAACATAAAAGTGTTCGTTTGAATTTGAAGTTTCTCCTCGTGATCTGACTCACTGCTAGAAATACAAATTTCATATATTTCAGAGCTTTACGGCATCGTTCGCCAGCTGATCAGCTGTTATCGTTTGTTGATTCTGTTCGAATAACAAATTTGAAAACAACGAACGAGCAATACTTTGAACGAGACGTGTGTTCGGATAGGGATACAGAATGAAGCTATAACTCTCATCAATACGAAAAGGCGTACAATACTCTCTCAAAATTTTGGTTTTGCACTCAAAAGGTTATAAATTATTTTGCAAAAACTTAAACCAAAGCTCACTCTCAAAATTTGAAACTTGCCTTCACAAGCATTGTTGCCAGATTGAGGTAAATATCCATAAATGAGGTAATTTTTGACTCATTTCTTGTGCAGAGGTAAAAAAGGTAACTTTTGACTAAAAGTGGTAAATTTTTGCAGTATAATTATTTTTTAGAATTCCAAATATTTTAAGTTTTTTGCACTTTTGTTACCTCTCTGAACGTACTCACAAGCAGTCCTTTATTATTGGGAGTCCTCTTTTGTACCAAAAAATAACAAATGTAGGATTGTTTTAATTTTTGAATTGCTGCAAATTTTAACTTAAAAGCTAAGGAAATTGTTGAAACACACCAAGCCATAAGAAGTAATCAAATGTTTTAAAATTGCATAGAATGTCGATTAAAATAATATCGGTTATAGAAAGCAATGACCAGTTCTTACAAAAAAAGTTAATGGAAAAGTGGATAAAAGAAGTCCCCTTTACATCGTGAATTGGAAAAATTGTTGGCAATAGAAAGAAACGAATTGTTCAAGGCCAGCAAAAAAATGTTTTATAGTGGAAGTAGTGAAGTGAGTTATAACGACTGTTAAACTGTCATTTGAAATTTTTTAATATTTTTTTAGAAAAAGGTAAATTTTCTCAGAAAGTGGTAATTTTTTTCTCAAATAGTGGTAAATTTCAGTTCGGCTCTCTGGCAACACTGTTCACAAGTACTTTTGCAGTGTCAGGAGGGAGAACAATAGTTTCGCTCACAAGTTTAGAGAGGCGCCTCATAGGAACTTCGAATCATAAGTACTTACGAGGCTAATATGAAGTTAAACTCTCATGACGTCTTTAAGTTTCTTCGCTTAAGCTTAAATCGGAGTACGTAAAACAAACTTGTCCACAACATTTTTAAACTTGTCTTCACAAGAACCTTCGTAGTATAATCGAGGAAGAAAATTTATAAAATGTTTTTACAAGTTTCTTAGAAGTGATATCGAGTTAAAAACCTCTCGAAAATAGAAATTCATTTGTTTTGGGGTCTACTGTTATGCTCATATAATAAGCACTAACAATAATTTTTTCGGCGAGCTATCATTTAATTAAAAATAAAAAATTTTGAAAAAATCGTTATCAATTACTAGTTGCTTGAGTGATCCTTAACATTCTCAGGATTTCTTTTCAGGAATTTCCAAACAAAATAAATTCTGTTCGCAGAGGAAAAATTCTTTTTGTTACTAAATGAATTTTAATTTTCAAAAAAATAAAATTACAAAAAATTGTTTCTAAAAAATTCTTCCATTAAAATATTAAACCATTTTTAATTCAATATATTTAACCGTCATCCGCTCATAAAAAACTCCTAAATTTTTCACTAAATTAGAAATAAATATCCTTAAAATGGTTTGCATCTTTCCGCCATATTTTACCATCACCCTTTTCGAGCTTATTTTACTGACCTACAACAAAATTATCTGACTTTTAATGAACAATCTGTCAAACAAGCTTGAATATAGGTTTAATTATGCCAAATTTTTTATTTCTATTTAAATAACTTATGGCATTAAATTGTATTATCATATGTTTTAAAATTGTACAAGCTTACAACTTGTATTACGTATTTTTGCAATTGCATAATTTATGCAAAATTTTGTAAAATAAAGTTTAATTTATGGCAACATTTTATTGCCTCTGCTCTACCGCCCGTTCCATACACGACTCAATGGTGCGACAAACAAACAATGTAAATTATTTAAAAAGCAATTAAAATCAATTTTATGTTTAACAATTTAATCTATAAATTATGTCGGTTTACTTATTTATTGCATAACAAGTAGTTATTTTTGAAACTTATTGTTTGAACAATAATATATCGAGACGAATGTTAAATGAACAATAATGCTTTAAAAATGTACATGAATACAATAAATCTAGTGAAAACACATTGAAAAGGAAATAAATTATATTAAATTTTAATGATTTTCGAATTTTAAATAGTATTCATGTTAGATATGTGCATGCAAGAGTTAACAGCAATAAACATTCACACATCAAGTGCTCAATGTTAAGTTTGAAAATAAAATCATTTCAACTCAAATATTACACATGTCAAGATCATTCTATTATAATGTGAAAAAAACAGACTTAAATGCTAACTCAAATAACTAAATTAATTCTATTCAAATAAATGAAATAGAATAGTCATGAAAGTATGTGTTCAAAGCATTGATGTGAAATGCACATCCTTTGCACTTAAAATTTCTTCCATCTGAACATTTTTACCTTTCAAAAATATTCATGTGAATAATACAATTATGCTTACTACAATAACGCAACAATTACAATAATTTCTGCATTCTTGCATAAAATAGTTTTTCATATTTAGTTTATGTAATTAAGAACTAAATTTGCGGTTGCTTCACATTTCTGTGAATTCAGAATGTTACGATTTGTCTGCATTACTCTTCGATGTATGGCCATCAACACTCTCCAAAACACACAAACATTGGCCTTAGATAACGAATGACATGTGTTTCTATAACTCAAAAAGAGACAAACCACAATGATTGATATAATCTAGTATTCAAGCACAAAACTAATGAGAAAAAAATATGCCATATGTCACTTTTTTGCGGTTTTGGTTTGAAAAAATTCAACAAATTTTTAGTTGATCTGTTTTCAATAGACAGAAAATTAATATAATATTAATCATAGCATTTCAAGCAGATTTGTATTATAAATATAAAAAACTCAAACCATACAAATTTTTGGAAAAAGCATTTTTAATTTTTTTGTCATAAAATTTAATGATGATAATGCCTTTAAACAGGCATTTGATTTTTTGGTATAAACATGCCTCAAAAAATAACTAATATTTAATTTAAATCAAAGCATTCAATATATTTATACTAAAGTTTTTCTAAAAGCTTTATTTAAAGACTCCGTTTTACGGATCATTCAACTGAACAAAATGAAAACTGTTACATAATATTAATAAAGGGAAAAATAAAAGAGGAAACTAAAATTCACACAAATATAAAACACAAGCTGGACATGAAAACCAGCAAACAAGACCAGTGCTAGCAGGAACAGAACAATGACCTAAAGAACTTAAGGAAAACAATAGAAAAATGGAAGGGCAGTAAACTTTAGTGCAGACACAAAAAACAACATAAAACAAGACTTATTGAGACAGTTAAGTTAAAGCAAGTTTAAATAAAACATAAAAGCAAGTCATGATTTAAGACTTAAAACATTTTTACTTAAAAAATTTTAAATTAAAATGATTTAAAACGCTTAATTAATTATTTAAAGCTTAGAGTCGAAAACGATTGTTAATTTTAATATACGATAAGAAATCGGAAAATAATCGTTATTATTTTCAGAACTCAAAAACTCAAAGAAAAGTTGAGCCTGTGTCATATACATTTCCCTGAAAGATGTATCGCAGTTTTGTTTTTTTTTTTTCAAAGATACCAGTGGCCTAAGCCACTTACTGTGAAAACTATTTATAGACCCAAAATAGTTTTTGGTTAAGTGACTACATCCAAAACCATCTCATGCACACTTCAGTTCTCTTCATGGCACTACCGCTAGCAAGTAGTTCATGCTACTTCGTTGCTTTTGTTTCTCTCCTGGCAGCTTCAGTTTGTTGAATCTTAGGAGAAGTTCATTTCGGGAATTCGTCCGTATAGGCAGACGATCTGTTGACTGCAGTCTCTTTTTGAAAAGGGACTAGTTCGGGAAATGTTTCATTGACGCTGAAGCAGACGGTGGCAAGACTAGGGTCTCTTACAAGATGAACATTTATGTTAAAAACCTCCTGAACTCGGGATAGTAAAGCATTTCATGCTACTTCGTTTCTTTTCTTAAGAAGCACACAAATTGTCGACTGCGATCTCTTTTTGAAGGAGTTCCACCCCTTAAAATAGTCCCTAAAGGGGGTTCTACACGACACAACTGCTGTACAATCGCTTATTGGCAGTTTTAACCATTAGACCATGCAATATTGCAACCAATTCGTCAAATAGTAACCAATATTGGTACAGCCGTTATATAGTGTAGCCCATTTTTAACCGACAATGCATACAGAACATCGATTGCGGTCCCCTTCTAGATGAACGCTTATGTTCAATACCTCTTAACCTCGGTATAGTTAGCCCTATCCTGCTGTCTTGACAGCCCTTTCTTTTTGAAGAGGAATGCTTTGGGAAAGGGTCCTTCGATAACGACGCAGACAGTAACGTCGTCGGCAGTCCCATCAAAAATGAAACGTAGCATTGTTATGTCGCCTAGTAAGCCATGATTCGAAATTTTAAATAAGACTTTGTGTTCATCATTCCTTTTGTAATGCATCGCAGCGCATCTGCCTCACCGCATCTCTGAAGTTTCGTGATATCCGATATTTGGAGGACTTAGCCTAACCGCGAGGAAACGAGCCATTTATCACACTCTCGGTCGCAGGAAGGTCTATAGGGGGAGTTTCTGCCACAACCAGCATTGCATCCAAGATACAGTTCGGTAAGCAAAGCATACTCGTACTGATAGATGCGAAGGACCGATTCTATGCTTACTAAGTAGTGACAGGATCTGGTTCAGTAGTATTAATCTGACGACGTCGACAATAAGCTTTTTACGGGTATGTTTAGGGGTTCTGATATTCGAGAAAATTCTTGTTAATGATATGGCTACGCTTCTCGTGTTCCCACTTGTTACGGATGTGTGACGCTGCCTTTCAGTGTCCCCCTTGAGCACCGATAAATTTCGAGATGTATAATTTTTCGGTGTTTGCTTTTCTTCAAGCTGAACCTCTTAAGAATATCTGGTAAAAGCCGCGTGCAAAAATTCGAGTTATGGCAACGGAGTACCACGGAGTTATGGCCTATTTAGTTAAGGCGTTCGAAAAGCTTTGAAATGTGTTTTCTCGATATAATGTTTCTGAAGTGGGTGCACAAGATATCTGGAAAAGTAAGGAACCGATTAGAATTATCTTTTTTGTGCTTATTTTATGCATAATTATCCAGTCGTTGTCATACGGGTTTTTTTTTCGTGGCTTGCTTTTTTATTTCAATTCAAATGTCCGCCATTTCGTCAAAAATCGATAATTTCAAAATCGCCTATGAAAAAGACTAAATTATATTGTCCAGTTTAATTATCTTTTTGTTGTTTTTATATTAATAATTACAGATGAAGCAGGAGTGTGCACCGCGGCGGATCTTTTTTTAGAAGTACTTTACGAAACACCTCAAAACTATTGGAACATTAGATATTTTTCAATAAAAAAAAATTTGTATATTTTTAGAAATATGTACATACTTTTATTTATAAAAGTTAATGGTCTGATAACTGCAATGGGTTTCCTTTAAAAAATCCAGAACATTAGCTTTTTCGCTCTTCTCGGTACGTTGTCCCCCTTAAGCTAAGCCTATGGTATAGGCATCATAATGCCTAGGTAACTTACGAATGGTTTCGATACAATTGTATGGTAATCAACGAATATTTTAGCAAACTGAAAGGCAAATGCTTTTACTAAGAGGGTAATATCTATGGGCCGTATCTCACGGCTGGAATCGCAAGTATGTATGACTCCATCATACATTATGTTTTATAGAACTGGACCCAACTCTTATCCTTGTAGAACTCAACCAGTAACTTAATATCTTGCTGTACCTACTTCTGAGAAAGTCTCGGATAATTCTACGTAGGTAGAAGAGGATACTAAGTGTTCTAGAACTAGGCTACGAGATTTTTTTTTTTTAAATCAGGTTTAAAGAAAAAATAAATCGGGAAATAAGTCAAAAAATTGGGAGAGATTTATGCATATCGATCTGTTTCATGTTTTCTAAATGTATGGATATCTTAAGTTAAAACTAAAAAAATGGAAATCTGGTTTAAAATTGTGTGAACGATATTGAGTTATATCGAAATTTTCGAGCTAGTAAAGCGAATATAGAAAATAAATAAAAACATATAAAATATTTTTAAATTGTAAAAAAAATAATACCAAAATAAATTTTTTTTGAAAATCGGGACAATTAAAGCAGAATTTTCTAATATTCTCTAATATTCTGGTCCAATCAGCAGAATTTAAGGCGTTTTTGATATAGAGTGTTGTCACTAAACAGTACTTTTTATTACGTCCATCTACCGAGTGCCTGCGATTGCATTAAACGCAATTTTTTTCAACGCTCCAATTGCATCTGGTTAGAAAGGTATCCAGCATCTTAAATAGTTGCTTATCAATCTTTCTGACTTTGACGTGATCTTCTGGGGAAGTAGTGTTTTTCGGGATCAACAGAAGTCCTTGCCGCTTCCACATTTGTGGAAAGACGATCTCCTTTATGCGAGTATTGTAAAAGTCTGCGAGCACATATTTCTTCTGCTCTATTACAATCTTGAGCATCGTTTTTGGAACTCTGTCAGGTCCGGGTACTTCCTTATTTTCAACATCTTTGTCTCTTGTAGAAGCTCCACATTGGTGCCATTTTGAAAAAATTGTCACTGTTTTATGCCCTCTGTTTATTACTGGCGTGTCGCGTTGTTGTGGCAATAGTATGTGAACTATGTTGCTCACTTGTAACTTGAAACGTTAAAGACAACATATTTTGGCTTCTAGAAGTGAAAGACAGTATTGTATTTTCATTATTTAGATTTTAGTCATTTATTGGTAGCCTCTTTTTCGATATATTTCGATATTGTTAATTTCGAATTTTTTTTTTTTTTAAACGTTAAAATTTTTTCCAAAGACCACAAAAAAGAGATCATATCTTCAAAACCACATAAGTTTAAATATAAATTTGTTCACATAAAACGCAAATCTTAAGACTTACATATATTCATGTTTACATACAAACTGTGTTGATTTCATGGAATATTTGCAAAATATTTGAAGAAACATGCGTGCGAGTGTAACGTTATAGAAAACTATATTGATCATATTCTGCAAAATTTGTTTAACTTTTAATTTTAAAAATTATTATTAATCAAATGAAGAACATAACATATTGTTTGCTAACCACTTATAGTTCTTCCTGGCGGCGGTAGAGAGCATCTTCTAAAAGTCGATTTATAAACGATATAAAATTTATGACCTACTGTAAAAAATATATCAAAATGTATTCGTTTTTCTATGATTTCTGCTAGGAGATGGCAACTTGATAGTTGAATATTTTTAAAAGCTTGAAATATTCAGGTCACACGAATTATCAATTAGTGATATCATCAGCTCTCTCATCAGTTCTCTGTAATTAAATTTTATTTAATTCAAAATTAAATTATATTTTATGAAAACTGTCTGAACTTGTTCCAATTAAAGGTGAAAATGCATTCACCTCAAATAATTTTCATTCAATAACCAGAATGGTTTCTACATATAAGTAAATGTTTAGCATCAAATCATCGGAAAATACCAGAAATTTCAGTTTTTTATTTTATTTATTTTTCGAAACATAAAATGTTGTGCGCTTGCTGTTTTATGTTTTATTTGGTTTAGTTTTACGTGTTTGTTTTTGTATTTTTGAAAAAGCGTAAAATGTAAATAACAAATAAAACAGAATATAACTGTACAAATATGCGTACCAAATATCGAACAGAATTTTTTCACAGTTCATACTAGAAATTCAAAGGGTTGAGCAGAAGGCGTTTCCTTCTTCAAAAACAACAACACAACACAATGTACGGCATGCTGCTACCTCATAAAAACAGAGGTCATCATCCATCAGGGTAGAGAATTAGTTGTAACGACATCGCATGCACGTCTTATTGGCAATTAAAATGCTTCAAATTATATTTAAAAGGTTGTTCATATCGAGAAGGAAAACAAACAAATATATATTTGTTAGCAATTAGAAACCGTTTGAAATGGATCACTGACTGCATGTAGTGAGGGCAAGACTTCAAGATTTATGACCTATTTAATAGGCAAACAAACAATGTCGTAAAAATTGTAATATCAAAATGTATATAAAATTGATTTAAGTGCTCAATTCGAAGATTTATGACTGCATTTTCTCAATTTTATGATAGTAAAAAGTTGAACGCAACAATCAATATTGAAGTTATAAAGGGTTCAATAAATATTATAATAAATTCTAACATAAAGGTAAAAAATTAATAGGATTTTCTAAAATAGTTCAACTTTATGTTGTTTTAATTGAATTTCTGAGTTTTCTGGCATGAAACAAACAAAAAAAAAAATTTGATGTCTAGTTTTAAAACTTCATCGCATCTGTTGGCAACAAAATTAATAAAAAATAAAACGAATAAAAGTTGACCAACTTCATTCACATGCATTTGTTGTTATTTGCATGGCAGAGTGTAAACTTATTTTAACACACAGAGAAAGGACATGCTCTCACGTTCACACAGAAGGCATGTCCTGAACATGTAGTTTATTTTATATGAAAGGCTGCACAGCTTGTACAAGTAACCTTATTTGCATGAAACTCGTTTGTTTCTTTTGTTGTCCTTTTTTGTTTTGTTGTTGCTTTTTTTATCAATTTGTTTGGCTACTTTTAATAAAAAATGACACAGAAATGTTGTGTAATTTCATGCTGAACGCGTTTGCACATATGTGGCACATATATGTGTGTGTGTGTGTGTTTATGTGTGTAAGTGTGTTGGTAATGCAATTTAACTAAGGTCAGGTTGGTAAAATAAAAAAATGTTGAAATTTTAAAGTGGGTTATTATATAAGCTTATTCCAATCTATGGTAAATACTTTTGTTCACAGAGGGAAAAACCTATGGACTCAATACATAAATTGAGTACATACATCGCATAGTTTTCTGCACACAAAAATTTTACATTTTTCATGTATTGAGTACATGTTGAAATCTCTATTGACTACATAATGCTTTTAAGCGGTTATGTAGTCAATAAAGAATTTTATGTACTCAACGCATAAATATGTGTCGTGAATTCATGGATGTATGTGGTGAGTACATGCTCACTGTACTCATCGCAAACTGTTACAAATAAGTTTATGTAATGAGTAAAGATCTTATGTACGTATTACATAAATTATTGACTCAGTACATACATAATTTACTCATTACATATTTGGAGTACATAATTTTATGCAATGAGTACATACATTATTTACTCATTACATATTTTAAATGCATAATTTTATGTAATGAGTACATACATAATTTACTCATTACATATTTTTAATGCATACATTTATATAATGAGTACATACATAATTTATTCATTACATATGCTAAAAACATAATTTTATGCAATGAGTACATGCATAATGCCTGTGCGTAAATCTCCCTCTCAACACATGCAATAAATAACTTTATAAAGAAATGACTAGATTTCACAAAATAATTAGCTATTACTTATAGAAACCCAGCCATTTATTTCTTTTCCAATCATCGCTTTTGTTCTAGAGTACAGTGGATAAAATCATTCCCGCTCTGATTTTCTACATACTTTAGAGGTGTTGCTTATTTGAAAATCAAGAAACGAATGATATAAAATAGCAAAATTGTGTGCCGATGTGCAACAGATACGTGTACTGAGTCCATATGTTATGTACTGAATAAATATGTCACTTCAATCGTATAAGGGGGGGCATGTACTGAGTCTATATTTTATGTATTGAGTAAAGTTTTTGTAAAAAATTACATAACACGTTGATTGAGTACACGTTGCTTGTATCTATTGAAGTCTGCTATGTATTCAACACATAACATGATGTATTGAATACATTTTTTATTCATTTTAAAAAGTGAATAAATTAATATGTAGTCAGTACACGCACCCTTTACTCAGTAAATACTGCTCTTGTTGCGTTCTCATACAAGTTGCTGTGCATAGATTTTACATAGCTGTCTCTGTACTGACTACATAACTTTTCCCTTAGTGTTGGTATACTTATAATGTCATATATTGTAAATATTTTCAATAATGCTTTTTTTGTAATTTTATACCAACAACTTTGGAATCTGAATTTTTTAAAAAAAGCTTTGCGATTTTAATTAACAAAATTGCGGAATTTTTTTTGCAGAAAGTAATGCACAAAAGAAATTAAAGCTATAAACAAATAACTTTATCACCTTGAACTATACGTTTATAAAGCCTATTGGATGTATCAGTTCAAAATAATAATTACAAAAAAAAAAAATTATGGCGGTTTTACAGAGACTTAAGCTCGAGTGGGTTTGATATATTTTGGGCCAACTTTTGTAAATTTAGACAATATGATCGTTTGGGATCCAATAACTACAGATACTTGACGTTTGTGGGGATCTATAAGGATTTATAATAAGCCATTCAATAAACTTCATCTCAGGTGGCAAGAATTCACAAACCTGAAAATTGAAATTGAGACTCCATTCTGCAATTATTAACTAGCATTCAAGATTTAATAAAAATTTTAATATGAATTAATAAAATGTTTTAAAGTAAATTTTCATTCTTTGCCTGATGATTTGTTTAGTTTTTTTTTTTTTTTCAAATCAGTAGAAGTAGAAATATTAATTCTGGTTTCGGTAACTGGTTTTTTATTAAGTTTTTTGTTTTCAATTTTGGCTTTTCAGAAATCAATAAGTCAGGATTATTCAAAAAAACCATCTGTTTGAGTCGTATTATTCAATATTTTCAAGTAGTATTAACAATTTTTTTTTGATTTTAGCTTACAATTTTTTAATTTTTGTTTTAGTTCTCTCTGGTGAATCTGGGTAGAGATATTCTAACCTAAACCTGTCAAAATTATGTTTTTTTGATTGTTTTTGAGTTTAAATAATAAGACAAGAAAACGATATAAATTGCTATAGCTACACGGAGGGAAATTTGAACTGAAAACAATCCCAAAGCAATTAATATTGGGAGTGATTCTGAGCTAAGCCATAATATACTTGATGACAAGCCCTAAAGCGATTGTTTATCAAAAAATTCACACATTCATTTGTGCATAATGTAAGTGATGTTTGGCTCATTTATCAAAAAATTACTATTATGTCATTTTGGTATTGTTTACAAAAACAAAAACATGCTCATTTGTGTCCAATGCATGCCACTTATGGATTGATACAAAAAAAATTAATATCTAATAAATTATCTAATTAATATCTTATTAATAACCATTCTAAGGAATTTTGTAAATTTTTATCAAAATATGTCAAATGTCAAACTTTAAAATGAATAAAAAAACAAAATACAAAATTAAAATACAAAATACAAAATTAAACGAGATCAGCACTGAATCTCTAGAAAATTTAAATTATGAAAATATATACAAATTTTTGGTTATAAAGAAGTTTTTTCATTCTTCGATCGAAGATAAAAGATGATTTCATCGCTATTATATAAATCATATAAAGATAGAGAAGAAAAAAAAACCAATTGGCTATATCAGCCCTTGAAAGGACCCAGCTTCTTATGATCAATAATGTTGTGTGTGTTATTAAATGTTTCTACAAAATTGTCCGAGAATTGCACCTACATGTCTTATGCCGACTCCAAACGGCTAAAGTTCATGTTCTCGAGAAGCTCTAAATGGCATTATTTACTCTCTGCGGTTTGCCATTGTTTGCAGAGAGGTGGTTATAGCAGAGCAGAATATTTATTCGTATTGAAAAAAGAAACAGTTTTGATAGTATCGTAAGTTTGGACGCAGAATTCCGTTTAAGTTTTAGCCTCTGCTACTTTGTCTCTTTGGTCCCACGGTTTTGTCCATTTTGCACGTATTTTTTATTGATCTTCCGAAAACTAACAAATAAATTAATAACACTCAACTATGAACATCTTATCGAGACCAAAACAAAAAAAAATTTAAAGTAAGCTTGATAAAATCAGCACGCAAAAAGAAACAAGCAAAATGTCAAATTTTTTCCATTATTTCATTTAGTTTGACAGGTTGAGTTCATTGACTTAGTTGAAGAGAAGGCGAAGCAAATGCAATTTCCATTGGTGTCACTTTCGTCTCTGTCCGATGTATAGTTTGGGTGCTAGTGGGATGTGGCATCCAAATTAATTTGCATTAAAAACAAAAATGAAAATTGTGCGCCATCTATTGGGTAAAAGCATTAAACGATATATGATCCAACTCGTTTTTGCATAAGAGTTAAATCTAACCGGATAACAGACCCATTTCGTTAAGTTAAACAGTTTGAGTTCATTGACTGAGTTGAAAAGAGGTTAACCTAAGATGTTAAAATATATAACTTAACACATTTCTAAGTAGTACATACAAGAACCCAATCAAGAAGCCTTGGAATCAGTTCGTATATAACAAAAACAATAAGGTGATTCATGTCATTTTGTAAGTTTTCGTATATCGTAAATCGTATTCTTTGTATTTGAAGATGACTTGAAGGAACTTTTATAACTTTCGTATTTTTTTTTTTTAAATTCAATTGATCGCATTCCGTGTGATAGAGCGCTCAGGTAGCGATGAAGCACAAAGCGCTAGTTAAAATTAAATTCCTCTCCAAATGAAATGCAGCGAAAATTTTTTCGTCGAAAACGTTTATTAGCTATTTGAAATGAACTAAAACTTTTGAATCTTGTCCTGATATTTAAGGTTGGTAATATGGTAATGGTAATGTCCGTAACCTTAAATTCTGTTATTTGTTTCATACATCTTTATAAAGATTTCCCACACTTCCGGCCATACCGTTTAGAGTAAACTTTTCGGAAACCATGCAAGATATTGCTTAACCAGGAGCTGTAAGGGTAGAAAGCCCTCAGCAAAGCAAAAAACATCCAAATAATCTTTCAGAACCGTTTAAGTTATCGAAAAGACACAAAAAGCTACGAATTATAAAGATAAGGGTTTCAATATTGTGATGGGCTCAACAGTGGAAACAGTTAAGAAGGTAACCATGGAACTGAGAACTTTTTAAATTCCTTCATTTACTCCCACAAATCTCGTAAGCGTAACAATTTGGATGAACCATCGTCAAATGGAAATAAGTTAAAAGAGTTCAAATTTATTTATTTCTTCTTGATCTTTACCCTAAAGTATGAGCTTTAAAAGATAATGCCTGTAGAGAAATATACAGTTGGTTTGTTCGAAGCTCCATCAGTACCTTGAGTAATTTTGCCAAGGCCAACTGTGACATCATATTGCAGGCGTACGCATACTTGACTCCAGATTTGTGAAAGGAGGTGCATTGAGTGCTACTCCCTATCAAGAGTTTTGATTTCTTGGTCGGAAGGTCTGGTAAAACATTTTAAGCATTTTAAACTATATTCATGTGAATACAAGAAAACTCAGCCAGACCTATGACTTCTGTTGAAGAACACCTGATGGCAATCAAAGGCAGGAGTCAGCTTAGCTGCAGGAATATCTCTGCGAACTGACAATAATATGGTGAGCTGACTTCTGGGCAGCGTAGCTTTTTTGATTTTTTCTGGAAGGTCCTCCGAAGGATGCTCCACAGCTTCAGGTGATGATTAAAGTGATTTTGAAGACTATTCAGCCGATTATATTAATATAAATACAAAATAAATAAATAATTCCTTGAATTTTCAATGAGATAAAATTTTCAAATGAAAATATTTATTTTGTTTTGACAACTAAGGCAATTTTACGAAAACTTATTTAGGACATAAGCATCAAATTTGTTGCGTAAAGTGGAAAAATATTCGTAACTCAATGTGCATAGAAATATTTTTGACGTTTTGTAAGTTTTTACGCAATACGAACTTACGAAGCACTTACGAAGTGACATGAAGCACCTAAATATTTTGTGACTTTAATATACTAGTGACAAAATCCAAAATTAGATATTCATTCAGCGCAGGAAATATCTTATATTTAAGTATATAAATATTATCTTTGAACGATGAGTATTAAAGGCTGTAGGTATACCCTAAAGTATTCGTCAAAAAAGTTTCATTGCCTTGAAAAAATCTGTTAAAATGACCCCATACAAACCGCGCAGTAAAAAAAAATAATATATATATTTTCATTATCCAAATTATATGTATTTCATCCAATTCGGACAAGAAAATATAATTTATTCTCTGCACTTTTATACTAACAGCAACAAAAACCAACATTGTTCGGTTGCTAATTTTTTTGATGTGCAAAACCAACAAAATTATTTTTTTACAAACAAACCAAAGATTTATTTAGCACATATTGACGTGTTTATCATAAAAAATTTCAAGCTTATTTCTGACATGATCTGCGAACGTTAATAGCATGTTTTGAGATGGTTTTGGGCTCTATTGAGCTGATTTCAGTCACGAACGCTTTGAGCTTGGTTTTAACTCTTTTTTTTTGTTCTCCGTGTAGTATGATCAATAAAAACAAAAAGATTATTTTAAGAAATCATAAAAATATTATATTATTTTATATATATTTTATAAAAATAGCGAAAAAAAAACAAATTAGGCATATCAGCCCTTGAAAAGACTTCGACCGAGCATCTTATGACTAATTGTGTTATGTGTGTTATTAAATGTTTGCAAACAATTGTCTGAGAACTGCACCTACTGACTCCGACTCCGAACGGCTAAAGTTCATGTTCTCAAGAAGCTTTAAATGACATTATTTACTCTCTAAGGTTTACCATTGTTTGGAGAGAGGTGATAACCGAGCAGAATATTTATTCGTATTGAAAAAAACTTTTGCCGAGATGAGCATTGAACCCGGTATTGATTGGCTTGCACGCCACACACACAGCATACACGACCATGGCCGTCACATTGTTTACCAACTCAGCAAAATTTTTTATAGAAACTTGGCATGCATTCTTAGTTGCACTGCTTCCAGAAAATATTCTAAAATTCCAATTGTGCCTTATCGAAAAGTGCTTTCAGGAGGCATACTCATAAACTTCTAAGAGGCTATTTGAAAAGCTTCCAATAATGCTTCCATGGCATGGCTTGTGTACAGCAATGGTTTAATATTTTCTCAGAAATATTTTGTCTTGGAATGCCTTCTTTAAGTTTTCCTAGAAAATAGATACTAGAAACCTTTCATTGAAGGCCTCAAAGAAATTTTCCATTGAAAAAAATGCCTTCTGGTTACGAAAGCACAAGGGATGGAAATCACAACTTTACCTTCCACTTAACCTTCTTTTGTAAACACTTCTTTTGCTGGGTATCTCTGACAAATTATCTCTGAAAGTTTACTTCAAATTGCATACAAATCATTTCAAACAACTAATGAGAGCTTGAAGCTTTTATTGTATCTTCATGAAGCTAATAGCTTCGCTTTTACTCTGGCATCCTTCAAATTTTATCATAGAAAAACACAGGCAAAGCTTTGTAGCGTTATAGCATCGTCTAGCATGTAGCGTTCACTCTGACATGAGCCTAAGAGTCTGAAGTTTTGTAAAAATTTTACTAGTTTTCATATTTCTCAGAAAAGTTCTCTCCCAAGTACTTAACTTTATACAACAATGAATTCGGGTAGTAGATTGTTAAAAGAAAGACATTACAAAAGTATGCGTATTTATTAAAATCTCCAGAGAATCAAACTTGAGTTTTGATGGTTTCAATTGAAAAAGTTAAGAACAGTTCAAATAAAGACAATAAAATATATCAGAAAACAATTGTTTGATACCAACAAAAATACTGCAGCCAACAAGAATTGATCTTTTGAAACATTGCCCCCACAGAAGCTAAACTTCAAGCACTACGATTGTGAGAAAAATATACGATAAAATCTACTGCTATTTTTGCACTTAAACAAAAATAACATTTTTAATTCACTACATTTTAAAATACAATCGCCACTCGAAAGTATCAATATTTTTCTTTCGTTCACTGTTGTTGCTCGTTGCTGTCGTCAGATGTCAGCAGCATTTTATGTTGTTGTTATCTTGTCTGCATGTGTAAGTAATAATATATGTCAGTCAGGTAAAATTCACATGTCATACAGACAGACAGCAAAAGCAGCACATAAATAAAAAAAAAAAAAAACAACTTAAGTACCGAAAGTCAACATCATGCAGATTTGGACCGCTATGCACAGTAGTTGAGAAGAGTTGTAGGGACAACAAAAGCGTTAAGTGCTCAACAAAAGAGTACGATGCAATGTAAAATGCAGCAACATTTTAAATAAATAACTGTGTGCTTAAAAGACAATAAGCAGCAGAAACTCTGACCGATGCACTGCTATTAAAATAAAACTCTGAACTCTGGTATGGGAGCTGCCATCTGCCACTCTTCTAAGGTGCAAGTAAAAATAAAGCATAAATATGCAAAAAGCTTTTAAAATTAATTTTATTGCAAGCTTTAATTTTCAAAACAATATGATTGTGTTTCTGAAAGAGTTCTTTTGGCCAAAATTGTGTTATGTTACAACTTGTCACGTAAGCACACACTTTTTCAGACTGCCTTCCAGCTCGAGTGCTTGTCACAGAATGACCTCAATAGAAACAACAAACTAGCCAAAATTTAACTTCTTTTAGGTTGGTCAACAATATAAAGCCATAAAATGTACGTTCTCATATAAAGTTAATTATTTTTGTTATAGTGTAAATTGCTTCTGTATTTCTGCAGAAACACCTCCTGTGGTGTGGCACTCTGCTTGACATTGATGGTCACATGTGTGCCACATACAATTTAAGTGACAGCAGGAACAAAGATATTAAACATTATTATACGCTTTTCTATTCTGATGAAAATATTATGCATGAATGTTGAACTATTAACGCATATGTAATGACTTGGTTGTTAACAAACTCATTACATGGAGTAATTATGCATAGGTAACCGTGTAAGATTGTGTAATCATGAGAAATAAAAACTCTGAAATACACAGTAACTTAACATAATGACAAACATTTTTGACAGTTGATTGTGATCTTTATCACAAGTTTGGTCAAAATTGTATATTTCTGTGTCGTTTTATAACAACAGCTTAAGTCCTTTTTCATTGTTTCGAGAAATGTTGCTTCACGCTAGAAGCTCAAGGTTAGGTGGGTATATGGAGCAATATACGTGAGTGCATCAATAACTCAATTCTTTCTTAAGTCTACTTAAGTTGTTATTATAAAAAACTACACAGATTTGTACAAAAAGTGCTCGAATAGAACACTTTTTCAACTAAAGCGAAGAATCTGGAAAGTAAACATAATTCGAATACACTGAGTCCACAGGTATAACTTTATTCTAAGCTAGTTCTTGTTTTTGAAGTATTTGATAAGTTATCTACTAAAATCAATTAAAAAATCTTTATAATTGAAAACGTTTAGTAATGAATTTAACCAAAAGTTAACTTATAAGAATGGAATATAAAAATAATTAATTTTACTATGAAAATATTTTAGTATTTCTTATGAAGATGTAGTTAATTAAAATGTGTTCGTATCAGTGGCGTAGATATATTTTGGTTCTGGGACGGGTTCTCAAAAAAGTAATGACCTGTCATACGCTTAGTTAAGTAAATACATACTTGTAAGAGTACCTATTAATTGTATGGAATTTTCAAAAGTAACATTTTTTCACTCCCCGCGAACTTTCCTAGAGTATGGGTGCCAAGCCAAAAATAAGATCTGCAAAAATCAACTTGATCTGGTCTGCACAGAAATTTTTTTATTTAATATAAGATAGCTGCTTTTTTTTGTTTTTTGTTATTGCAGAGAAATAAAAAGAAGAAAGGAATTTGTTTGAATACACGGAGAGAATTGTGTGCAGAAATTATGCGCTATGGGCACAACTTATGCAAAAATTGTTCACGAAAAATGACCAAGAACAGTTGTTCATAATCTATGCACACTTGTTCATCACTTAAGTTCAGCACTATGAGCATGTTTTATCAACAACTGGGCATAGATTATGAACAACATTTTCATAGATTCTGAACAACTGGGAAAAGACTATGAACAACTAGGCATATTTTATGAACAACTGGACATAGTTTATGAACAAATATGCATAGGTTATAAACAACTATGCATTGGTTATGAACAACTGGGCATAGGTTATGAACAACATTATCATAGATTGTGAACGAATAGGAAAAAATATTTACACCTCCTGCTAATATTAAAGAAACAAAATTTCATATTATTTTCAAATGTCTTTATTTCAAAGTACAATTACTTAATAACTAATATTATATATATACATATTAAAATTCAATAAATCATATACTTCAGTATTAACATGCTTATTTTATATAATTTATAAAGTCATTGATTTTTTTACATTTCTATATAAAAAACATTTAGAACAAAGTTCCAGAAAATTGTGTTTTCAAACGGGTAATCTAGGTTGAAGACGAAAAAGCACTTGAAACTAGAAATCAAAAGCATTAAAAGCGTCAGCAAAAAGATAAATGAGACTTTCCACGACTAGAACATACTGATATGAATTGATATCATTTCGATCCTTAAGAATCGACCACACGGACTCGCACACATGCATATTGTCTAGCAACATCCACATGGTCTCACATTTTTGTATTATGTGCCAATGCAGATTTCTACAACTTCTATGTATGTACACTATTTCGTCATTCAAAAAACCATCGTTAAATGTCATAACTGCAGTGATAAATATATGAGAATAACTCAATACTTACCTCTGGTTTTCTTAATTTACACAATTATATATTTCTAAATAATATTAAATGATATATAACACACTACTGTCGCTTCTAAGCATAACCAGCACTCTTGACACATAGAACATAAGTCCATTCATTATCCATACGTGTACGCATTGTTCATAATCTATGCAAAAATGGGTACAACTTATGAACAAGATACACACATAACAAAATGTTGGGCAAAATCTATGCACAAGAAGGCATAACTCATGAACAATAAGTGTTAATAGTCGTTCATACACAATGTTCATATATTATGATCAATTGAGTTTTATTTCCAAATAATTAGGCTATGAACAATGTTCACAAACTGTGCACATTTTTTGTGTATAACTTATGCACAATTTTAATAGATTGTGCAGAATTTATGATAATTAGGCATAATTTATGCGCAAAGCTGCATATTCAAAAATGTACCTAAACATTTTATAGTTATGAACAGCTTGTGCATTAATAATGCACAACAGTTTTCTCCGTGTATGAAAGCCGGTTGTTTTAACTTTTGTTTTGTAGAAACGCCAATGCATTAAATTTCTATTTTAAAATATTTTGTTTAATTTCAAAGTACGTTATTCTTCTCAGTATACTTTTAATTTCATTTCAGTTCAGTTCATGAAAAATATTTGTATGTGAAATATTTTCGCGTATTTTTAAAGCACTGATCAGTTTCACCAAAATCTCCGAAAAGTGCTCTTAAGCAGTTAAGAAAATTTGAAAACTCATATTTGGTACGAAATTCTATCAAACATTTTATAAAAATCAGTAATTTTTGTTTTGACAAAGTTATCATAAAAACATATGTATCTTAAATATTTTATAACCATAAAATTCAATTGACAACAACTTTCATATTTGGCTGATGGCTTTGGGGGTTCCGGACCCGTTGACCACACCTATATCTACGCCACTGGTTCGTATTCAGATTACTTATGTGCACGATTAAAAATCTTGGAATTATTTTTAATCAAATCGTTGGACCAATGCATTTTTTAATCCTATTTTTATTAGAATTGATACTTTTGAAAACACTAGAATTTTTTAGAATGCGGCAACACGCGATTACTTGAAGGAATGAAGGTTCGACTGCGCCCAAGATAACAGGCTAAACGAAATTCCAAAGATTTCCGTAAGAGGGCGCTTTAAGTAGTGCGTTTTTAAGACTCAATAACTCCTAAGCGCCTGGACCGATTTCAATGAAATTTAATATGGAGGTTCAACTGCACCCAATATAAAACATAAATTATAAAAAAATTCCAAAAACTTCCGCAAAAGGGCGCTTTAAGTAGTGCATTGTTAAGACTCAATAACTTTAAAATGACTTGACCGATTTTACTAAAATTTGACACGTGAAATAACTTAACTCTGCAACAGAATTGAGGCTACTTAAATTTCAGAAAACTTCCGTGAAAGGGCACTTTATTCAATCAACTATGTTTGGCTCATTCACGTCAAAACGGATGAACCGATTTTGATAAAACTTGGTAGTCATTTGTATCTGTTACTTAAATAGATCCTATGCTCTTAAAAGTTCTTTCGACAAAAATCAAGGAATGAGCCGTAGTCAAACGAAGTCAAGAACCAAAGACGAACGAAAAAAAAAAGTTAAACGAACACGAGCAGTAGCTATATCGAGATGAAAAACATCAACTGAACAGTATCGACCAAAACCGAAGTTGAACGAAGACAATCCAAAAATCGAATCGATGCTTATAGAATTTTTTAAAATTGGAATTTTTTTGAGATAAAATTGCATATTAAACGCATGCTAAGAAAAACTTTATGCGCATTTTTCTCGAAATGACTTTTCAAACTGCACTCAGAAAAAAGTTTCTCAGAATATGATAAAAAAGGCATCATATTAAGAGAAAAATGGTTTAGACTTCGCTCCATAGAATGCCTTTCTCTAAATGCGATCCTAAAAATTCTCTTAAAATGATAAAAAAAGTTTCTATGAAAAAGAGAAATATATAAAAATATATCAGTTTTAGAGAAGAAGACTATTTTTTTTTGAGAAAAAATTTGTTGTCATTGAAGAAAATACTTCTCATAGTGAATTTTTTATCAAAAACTAGGAAAAATTTTTCATTTTCAGTAAATTTTTCTCCATTAATGAGAATTTTTTTTGTGCGAGTAAATTTTTCGATAAGTAAATTTTTCTCCATAAATGAGAATTTTTTTGTGCGAGTAAAATAATTATCATTATAAGAGACATTGAAATATTTGCATTTTTGAGAAGTGAAGAAATACTTCTTCGAAAATGTGAAAATTTATTCTAATCGAAGAAAATTTTCTTTGAAAAAGAGAAAATTGCTATTATAGAAAATAGAGAAATTTTTCACCGGAGAAAGATATGTGTTTCTTTTTGAGTGTGGGTGACCATTTTCCTCAGAAACCAGACTTCAGATCGAGACGTTGAAGATGTCATTTTTTGAATCATATCTGGCTGGTACAGTTTTACGGAAATTTGACCAAACACTTTCGACGGAAGGAGGGGGCAAAACCCCAAAAAACGATTATTTAAAAAATTTTAAAATTGAATTGATGATTTAAAAAATGTTAAAATGAGAGCAGTTTTGAAAATCGTCCTTTTTCTGTTCTCGAGGCACAACCCCAAGTAACACCGGGTTACATCCGATAGTAATTAATAATTAAAGATTAAAATAATATGAAAACAACAACATAAAATAAAACAAAAACTAAAATAAATAAAAATAAGAAGCAGTCTGGCTGAGGACCGAACCAGAGTCACTCGATTATTCAAATAAAATTGATAACCGCTTAACCAACTGAGCTTAAAGAACTAAATCGATAAGAGTACTGTTTAGGATTTAACGTGGCTTAAATTTTAAACCCATGCTGGACTAAAGGAGTTGGATGGACACACTTTTGTAGAATATGATACCATTGCGATGCATACCTGTGATTCGTAGCATTCCCTCCATGATGAAATTGAAGAGATCAGATGATAGCAGGTCGCCTTGTTTAAAAACTCGTTCGATATTAAAGGTTCCGGAGAAGGCATACTGAACTCAGACATTGATTCAGAAAAGACTGATACCTCAGTAGTTGGCGCAGATTGTCGGTTTTCCTTTTTTTAAGTATAGGATAAAGCAAACTGAGATTCCAATCGTTGGACATTATTTCCGCCAGCCATATTTTGCGGATGAGTTGATGCATGCACTTTACCAATTCAACGCCGCTGGCTTTACACAAGTCAGCACCTACTGCTTTGTTGTTTTAAGTCACTGGATAGTAACTTTAACCCCGTCATGGCTAGGTGGTGGGATTTCCACTCCATCATCGACGATTGGTGGTATCTGAATACATTCTCCAACGACTGAAACGAGCTACGAATAGGCCTTCTGCATTAATATTAATGCGCAAATACATCGCTGTGGTACGAATACTGTAGAGTACGAGCGATGACGAATACGAATGCCTGCGAAACATGAATGTCCGAGGAAACCAGACATTCGCAACATTCGCCAAAAGCAACGAATATTCATGCATTTATATTTATTGGTAGCAAGGAAAAAAATGTTAACTGCAGTCTGTAGCAGCGAACACCAGCGCCTTATTCTTTCCATTAGAGCTTCAGCTCAAACACGTGTTTCGAACTACGAGAACGAGATAGGCCAAAAATAAATAAAATGTATGAAAAAAAACCGAAAAAGCGGGATATCTCGAAAACTGAGCAAGGTAGGCCAAAAACAACAACTTTTTTCGGCTTTCTAAGGGGGATGGTATGCGATGATATTATCGCAGATAGTTGGGTCGCACTATACCAAAATATTGCACCAAAAATTATTTAAAAGAACAGAAAAAGCGGAATATCTCGAAAACGGATAGAGATAGGCCAAAAATAACCGCTTTTTACCGGTTTCTAAGGGGGATAGTAATATCGAGACGAGTAGATAGAGGGCACACTATATCAAAATATTGCACCAAAACTATTAAAAAAAAAAAAAAATAAAAAACGGGATAGGCCAAAAATAACAAATTTTTACATAGAGTTAAAAAAACTATGAAAAGCAGCAGCAAACACTCGAGCTTCCAGCAAATCATTCGAATATCAGCATTGTCTGGATGCTGCCTTTGTATCGATTCGTAGTCGTCACACAATCGTTGTTTACGAACTCGAGTGGTATGCATGTATTTTTTTTTTGTGCGATTGTGGGTGACGACGATTGTTATTCGAGTGGCAACAAATGACGAATGGTCTCATGTAGTTCTCTGATGCACACTACATATCTGTAACCAGATTACCATTACCATCTCTAGTTGATGGGCGTTTGATAATGTTGTGATAGTTCTGTTGATCACAACATGATAAATTTGGTATCGTGTTTTTTGATTCGAAAACAGCTAGGTGGCCATGTGGATATCGAGATTTTGAATCTGTTGCTAACTACCTATTTACGCTCCGCGTCGAAATCGATCAGTCTTAGACCGTTGTTCGCATTGATCTCGTGGAGACTGAACTGACTGACAGTTTCAATCTGTGCAAATTTAAAACAAATCTTCATCTTTATTACTCTAACGATTCACCTTCCAACTTATCTATAACGCGTCTTCCGAATCAACGCAATCCTTTCGCATTTATGAAGCACATCCCCTGATTGTTGGCTTACTCAAAAAAAATAATAACTATGATTGAGGAACTAAGTTTGCATTTGTCTTGGCTCACCAACATACATTTTTGATATCCTGTTCTATACGCAAATTTATTCAAAAAACATACTTCGAATAAAATTTGCTGATATTTCTTCCCACGAAGCAGACTTCCGAACTTTCCAACTAAACAAACCTTTGGCCTTATGTAATTGCCAAGCACTGCAACTGCCAAGTCATGCTTGAACATGAGTTGAACAACAACTTTAATCTAAGTAAAACAGCAAATTAACAAGAAACTAAAATGAAATTGATGCAAAACACACACCAAAAAAAAAAAAGGAAAAACAACCAAATTTGTCCGTTCCCCTGGAACAATGTTTAAAGTAGCTACGAAGAAATCTATTGACCTCACGATTTTGTAATTAATTTCTTCTGGCTTAAATGTAAACCGCATAAAAGAAAACCACAACAGTTAAGTTAAAACTAATGCAACATTGTTGCAGACGCTTGGTTACTGAATAAACATCAGCCGGAATAGAGTAGCTGCTGTTTTTAGGCAAGCTTAAAACAACATGGCGGAGGGGAACGAAAAAACAAAGCAAAATTTGGTTGCTGCAGTTTTGAGTGCTCGGTATCCTGTGAACATTGTTCATCCTGTGACGCATTAAAATCAGCAGGAGAGAAAAGCTTAGATATGGCATGCAGAGAGAGTAAAAAGTTAAAGCCGTCAGAAGCACAGACTGCCAAAATGTGACTGCAGCAACCTCAACACACAACAGGCAATCTACGGTATATTGTCGACAACTGCTGCTGCTGCTGCTGCTGCCTCTTCTTTCACTACTTCTTCACTTAATGAATGTTGCGGACAAGCGTTCGAACAGATAAACACACAGCCAGACGTAGCCACAAGTCGAGGTTTTGGGAGATGTTGGCATATGAGTGTGTGTCCATTCAAGATAGTAATAGTTTTGCAAAAGTTTTGTAAGCTTTTTGTTGTTTATCTGTGCTCCGCTCAATGTCTTGCTACTCGCTGCCATACGATGTCAATGTGTCAGCCTGTTTGGTTTCAAAGTGGTTGCTGCTTCTGTCGGTTCTATTGCTGCTGTTGTTGGCCACACATGTTTTTGTTTTGTCTGTTGCACTTTGATTGCAAGTATTTATGCTGCTGCTGCTGGAATGTAAACAAAAGACTTGCCTAAAATGCAAAAAAACAACACTAGAGCACTGAGCTTGTTTGATGCAGTATTTTTCGTTGGCAGCTTAAGTTTTGAACATGACTCAACGACAAAATGTAACAAAATTAATTTTGCTAAAATTTTTACTCTTGAACTTAGATCAACACTTGATGTGAAAACTTGAAGTAGTGCTGTTTGAGGAAAAATCTGTGCAGATTTTGTTATATTTTGTTGTTCGGAGATTTTGATTGGAATCTGAAAAAGCTTCGTTTATTGTTTTTATTTTTATTTTAATTAAATGGCAACTCCTTTAAAATAAATCCTTAAATGATTAGTTCAAATTTTAGATAAAAATAAACGGACCTCACCAAAGTTCCTCAACTTTGTTTATAAACATTTATCACATAAGATATATCCGCGGTACCGCAGGAAACAATCATCTAGTTTTGAAGTTTGATCAGCTACCTGCGGACCTTTACTACGTGCAGCAAGCGATTCTGAAGTTCTGGTTACCCTTGCTTCCTTATTTCTGTGAAAGCAGCTTGCCGTTAAGAGGAAAACAAAGAGCTGTCGAAAATAAATTAAAACGCAAGCAATGGAGGACTGTAGCTATTTAAACAAGATATAAAACTGATACAGCGGGGATAGTAAAGAAAAATGGTTTAGCTATTGATAACACTGTGCGACAATTTAAGGGTCAATTGGAATAACCTCAAATATCGCAATGATTTATAATAGTGCATGGTCTATATATTATGCCCTCATACTCAGTTTTATCGGATTAGATCAAATAAGAGAAAAATTCAAGGTCAAATTTCACCTTTAAGTCACAAATTTTTTCTTATAACTCTTAAACTAAATTCAAATCCTGTGTAGCAACTGCATCTAAATATCTGCAATGGATGGTTCTTTACATTTTGAGACCATTTTTTGCTTAAAGAGTTCCGTAAGGAGATTAATTAGTTCTTCAAAAAAAGGACTTTTTAAAAAAAAACAACATTTTCAATAGAATTCTGATATATATCTATCGGTAAGAAGTATTAATGATGATAGCGTATTTTTGACTTTAGTACATTTATATCAGAAAAATTGATTTCATAAATATGATCCTGTCTTCATAATATGATTCTAGAAAATATTGTATGCCTGACTTATCCAAGTTTTTTATCTGATTTAGGTAAGAAGGTGCAGTCATGGAAAAATCAAATAAGTATTCGACTATAAGACAGTATTTTATATTGAAACTTGATTAGTAGCCATAAAAATATCCAACTAAGTATCCGTTATAATTCTGGAATACTATGATAAGCTTGCTTCAAGTCATGATGTATATAACTATCAAATCAATACTATAATAAAAAAGGAGATTTTTTGCACATTTTTTGGAAAAGGATTAGTGGTTGTTTTAGTCAAATTATTACTAATAATCAGATTTTTTGGAGAATTTTTAAATTTCAAGCCAAAGTTGGTCAATAACAGACATTTTCATAGCTTTTGAGCAATTTTTTCGAAAAACAAATGTCGAAACTTTACTTTAATGTTCATAAGTCAGAAGTTTTGGCAATTTTTTTATACATGATGTTTAATTGCCAACTAGATTTGTGATGAAGCCTGGGTCTGGGCTATCTTGAGTACAAATGTGAGTTCTAAATGTGGGGCAGTCCATGAGGATAGGTCGCATGTACTTAGTACTCTCATATTTTTGGTACACGACTGAACGTGCTCACTGTGAGTGATCTACTGAACGCACTCACTTTGTTTTGACGCGCATATGACATTTAGCATTTATGTTTTTTTTTTCGCAAAAAATTTTATGGCGGCGGTTGTTTATAATTATGGAATGGGGCTCTCTCGAGAACCGTTTATAGTTGGTCTAAAAATACGTAGTAAGGAAAGAGGCGATATCTGTCGAACCTTGCGACCACTCGGAGTCACTCGTGATTTTCTTTATTGTACTATAAAGTCATTTGAGCATACCGGTGGACTAATCAACCGTCAAAAATCCAGCCGTCACCGTGTTGTAAGAACACCACAAGCAATCAAGGCAGTAGAATCTCGAATCAAGCGAAAACCGCTGCGAAAGCAGAAAATCTTGTCGCGGGTGATGAATATCTCGGCGCAATCGATCTCCCGCATTCTTAAATATGAATTAAGACTTAGAGAATACAAAAGACACACCGACCACCGTCTCACGGTAACGTTAAAGGATCAACGTAAGCGAAAATCAAAAGCTTTACTTCTCAAGCACGCGGATAATGCCCACAGTCGAATTCTGTTAACTGAGGAACAAATTTTCACCATAGAGGAATCGTTCAATAAACACAATGAAAGAGTGTATATTCTATCTTCACGACATGCAGCAGAACTCGTTCCGAAAGTTCAGAGAGGTCACCACCCAGCTTCTGTGATGGTTTGAAGGGGAGTCGCCTGTGTTGGGTTCCCAAAGCTCCATTTTTGTGAAAAATGAGTCAAAACTTCGGCAAAAGAGTATGAATTCGATGTTTTGAAATTGGTTGTGAAGCCTCTTAACATGACATTATTTCCAAACAAGCCGTGGACATTTCAACAAGATTCTGCTCCGGCTCATAAGGCTAAATTGACTCAAGAGTGGCTAAAAAACAAAGTACCAGACTTCAGTACCACGTATCAGTGGCCAGCAGGTAGGCCAGACCTGAACTCATTGGATTACAAATTGTAGTTCGTGCTAGAGGGTATGGCTTGCTCCACTCGACACCCAAAATCGAGTCTCTAAAGCGCAAACTTGTCCGATCAGTGGACAAAGGTGGTGAAGTGGTGAATGGTATGTGAGTGGTTTAAATTTGTGTTTTGTGGCCATCAGTTCGGAGCGGTGATAAGCTCGACTGGTTTTAGATTTCTACGAGATCTGACCAAGGGCTTGAAAACTAGTACCACGGGAAGTCACCGGCCTCTGGCTTATGCCAGGCTGACTTTTTGGGCTTGCCCTTCAAGAAGCGTTGTAGCAGTTATGGTTTACTGTTCTCCACTGTACGGAAGTGGTGCACGATAGGCCTCCACGATAGGCCTCCACCCTATACTATGGTTTTGATTTGTCATCGCAACATAAAGCTAATTTGGTACCTTTGAATCGTCAACGGGGAACTGGCCAATGCAATGTTTTAGTCCCTGGCATGTGACTGCTTCTACTGCAAGTCCCTCCGAAATTCAACTTTATGATGTTTGAACATTTCCAAGCCGTTAAGAAGTTTATCTATCTCGGAGCAAATTTAACCTCAATAAATGACACCTTCAACAGACCCTCAAATGACACTAGCAACACTTCAACAACAGTCAAAACTCCCGATAAAAACAAAAAATAGAGCTTTAAAAAGATCTAAACTTTTCAGTTATGCGTTTTTTATGCAAATACTTGTCTATAAGCAAGGCAACAGAGCTTCGTCAGGGCTCCTTTCGATAAAAAATTCTATTTGGATATTTGGTCCCGCATGCGAAGTAATAAACTCGCATAGAGGCATGCATAGACGACTTCATTCAATTGGTCACATTGAATACATGGACAATAGTACTTCAGCCGAGAAAGTTTCTGAAACCAATCCATTTTGTCCGGGGAGGTTAAAAAGACTGAACTACGAGCTTAAGGATCAAGTGATTGCGAATACGACAAAATTTGCTTATTATAACTGGCAGCAAATAATATACAAATTCAAAGTTAATTTTAATTTATCAAATAATTAATCAAATTTTAATTTTTTAAAAAGTATGCAAATTTTAAAAAGGATAAACTTTCTTTATACCAGTTACGAGTTCTGAGATCTCATTTGAAATTTTTACAAAAAAAATCTCACAAATAGAAGGTTTGCAATACTTCTACTAATATTGTAAAATGCTCAACAAACCATTGACAAATCAATCGATTTGGTCAAAGTAAGGGTTCAAATTGTAGATTGCCAAGAATACAATTTTGAAAGTAAAGTAAAGTAATCAGTAATCCAAAAAGATTCTTTCAATTTCACATATTCAAATTTTCTGGACATTCTATACGAATCAAATGTTAAATTAAGCAAACAATCTTAAGCAAAGAAGACACAACATTTTAATTGATGTATCATAAATTCGTAATTATCTTCTGCCCGAATGAGCTCTTATCAAAACGTGTTTGGACTACTCAAACTCGTTATTTTTTGAAACATTTCCCATAGTCTAATAATACCTTTTTATACCCTTCTAGACCTTTCAACTCAACATATTAAATCATTTTCATTCCATCACCACAAAATAGCCAACCAACTCTTGATTAAATAAATCCATTTCCACAATCAAACAAATGAAATAAATTTGAAATTTTTGAAATACTTAACTAAGAAAATCATTCGTAAAGTGTCCTTCGTCACAAGGACATGCGTCAATACTTATGTTTCATTCAGGTGTTTTTTGATGCAGCCGTTCAGCTGACAGTGAAAAGCACTCATTGGTTGTCAGAAACACATGACGTTATTTATGGAATTATGTTGACTTTAATTAAATATATCCTTCGTTTGCTACAACAGCGGTAGCGAACCTTTTCAAAAAAAAAAAAACATAAAACTGAAAACAACCAAATTGAAATTGAACAGATAACGGCTTGACATACAAGCGCAACATATGCCAACAGCTTGAATGTGTTGAAGGACTCTCTTCAATGAATTCAACACCAGCACAAAAAAAAAACGTAGACATACACTCATACACACTCGCACGCATACTAAAAAACACTTGTACAGTGTATGTATTTATAAAATGCCACACACACGTGCTATAATCCGAATTTAATACTATGATTTTCCACTCAGTCGCAAGCAAGTGCTTTGTTAAAGCCAGCTAACAAACCGTATCGCCTGTACGCCCTACACCCGGCCACCACCACTAGTTCATCATTTACCTGCCTATGTTGCCAAATGGGCTAAATTACATCTATACTGTCAGAGAACAAATAAGTCAGGCAATATTTTTTGTTAATTTCACCATTCATTGTTTCAACTCAGACACACGCACAAACACACCAACAGCATACAGTTTGTTAGCGGAATTGGAGCAAGACTGAAAGAATAACTGACTAACTGTTGGCGTCGCCACCGCCTCTGCTTTGTTGTTTGCTAGGTTAATATATTGACTATAACTGTATGTGTTGCACTTAAGCGATTGCGTCGTTGAATTACAAAAGCAATGAAATTAAAACCTAGCTCATATCTACCTGGAAGTGCCTGAGGTTCCCCTAGTTATAACTTGTTTCACATTGATAATGGCGCTTCCGACGCCGCGTCAATGAAAGTAACAACCCTTCGCACCAAAGGCAACAATTTAATAACACTTTAAGAATGCGCTAAAGTACAAGCAGAATGGGCAAGCGATGGGTGTCGACTATGACGTCGGAGTCGAAGGCACTGTCGAAGTGCGTTGCAGAATCATCTACGCCAGCTATTTTGCTGATACATCCTTCAAACACACGCCGCTAACACCACACAATCTGTCGCGCTTTTAACAGCGATTTTCATTGTTTCTCGACACTTCTGGAAACTCTAGACATCTTTTGATGCTGTTGTTTCACAGTGCAATGTACCTGACATAATCAATGGAAAATTAAAGTAAAAAATAAAAAGAAATATACAGATTAATTTTTTATAATCAAAATAAAAGTTATTTAAAATATCTCTTCAAAATAAATGTGGACTGAAATATCTATACGCGATGACCGATTTTTAAAAAGGAAAATCTTAGAGAGTAAAATAGTTTCGTGTCATCATCTAGCGAGTATCTTTCGGGTCAGCATTAAGTGAGTAACGCATAATTGACTCTTTAAGTCAAGACACAAAATCAAGACAAAGTGCAAAGTCAAGGCATGAACCATTTGTATCGTTTCTTTAATTTATTTGCTGGTACTACAAAAACCTTAAATTCTCGTTGCTCTTGGTAAATCTACAAACTCTCTCTAGGATGCTTACAAAGTTCGCATAAAAAAAAATTTTATTCTGAGTCGAGACATCGATAAACCTTAGTAAGCGTTTAAAATTAGGCTAAAAAATGGCTTCATGCTTGGAAGTAATTGTCGCAAATTTGGAAATCGTGTTAGTGGAATACGTAGAACTGAAATTGTGGGATTTGAATTTTGTCCTATTCTACTGAAATAACTTTGGTGCCAAGCCCAATGGAAGTATTTCAGTCTGTATTTTCACCAAATTTACTGAAGGCTCTAAACTTGATGCTAAAGTTGGTCATTAGGAAATGGTGTCTCCTCTTTGGACCTGCAGACTGAAACTTCGTTCCATAAAATAAGCTGCTATTCGAGAATAAAGATGTTTACGCTCTAACACCCATCATTGCTGATTCCAAAGCTGATGACCAGTCTGGAATGGATATGACCACTGCTATCATTGAAAGGAATATTCATTATACTCGGGGACCGTTACTTTTATGAGTTTTTATACCCTAAACCTGTAAGGTGAGGGTATATAAACTTTGTGCAAACGTTTGTAATGCATAGAACGAAGCGAGTGCGGTATAAAAAAGTATATATATTCTTGATCAGCGTCACCACATGAGTCGAGCTATTCATGTACGTCCGTCCGTCCGTTTGTGTGTTGTCCATAAACACAGGATCAGAAGACGGAGTTGAGATAATTGGATGAAACTTGGTACACATGATCACATGGACCCAAGGTTTTGCACTATTGAATTTTTTTGGAATCCGCCCACGGACATGCCTACATCCCATACAACGTGGTAGGCGTTGTGAAAACTGCATAACTCAGCTCATAATTAGCCTACAACAACAAAATTTGGTATATATGTACTTTGTATTATCACAAAGATGTTTTCGAAAAATGGATCCGCTAACGGACACGCCCATCTTCCATACAACCCAAAAATTGAAAACACAATTAATAAGCGTCTGCTTATCTCACAGAGATAAAAATTAGCACATATGTTTCTTATAACAAAACAAAAAGGATTTTGAAAAATGGACGTCATCCGCCCACGGAAACGCCCTCCTCCCATACAACTCAAAAAGTTTAAAACTCAATAATTAAGGTTATGTTTGTCATAGAAGGATGAAGTTTGGTATGTATGTATTTTATTCCAAAACTAAGGTGTGTTCCAAAATTGGGAGTTATCCGTCCATGAACACGCCCATCTATCATAGCGAAAGCACAATAAAAGCATTAACTATGACCTACAGGAATACAATTTGATATGTGTAAATTTTTCATCAACATTTAAATGTATATAAAATATAGGCTTCATCCGCCCACGGACACACCCATTATCAATAATATTATTTTTTTTTTTGGAAAAGTAGGTTTAGGGTATTTCATAGTCGGCCTAGACCGACTTTAGTCTTTCTTTACTTGTTAATTTTTGTACTCACAAAAAGTGGTAACCTTGGCATGCATTTTAAGTGTGTGGTTTATCATGCTCGGAGCCAAAGATCGATCCCGAGTTGCAGCAAAAATTTTTCCTATAAAAAAATTTTTCTGATCAGAACTCTTTTTTTTTACTCACAATATAACACTTACTTTTAAGTTTAACTTTTTCGTTCTAAAATAAAACAAATTTTTTGTGTTTTATTCTTGTACTCAGAATAAAACACATTAATATTATCTGAGAAAAAAAATAAAACTCAACAAATAAATTCTACTCCAGAGTGATACAATATAACGCAAATGTTGTCAAATTTTTTTTTCTAAGTAATAAAATAAATCTAAAAAAAAGTGTTATTTATGAGCGAAAAAACAAATCTTAACAATAACAGTTATTTTATGAAAAATCATAATATTTTTTAACAGCAAATGAAACAAGGATCAATTTGGTATACGTGACATTCTTCTCTAGTGCCTTTAACATAATGATTTTTTTTTCAAAAATTTAAGAAAAAACAGTTATTTTCTAATTTCGATTATTTTCGAAACTAGTTTTTGAAATTCCTTCTAAAAATTTTGTTTGACAAAGTTTATTAAAACATTATTTCTATTTTAAGCCCCGTTGTATGTTTAAGGACGTGACACTGTGCACTTCAAAGTCCTGGTGCCACGCATTTTTGCCACATAGTTATTTACTCAGCAATTGAAGCGTGTTAAAAGTGCCACTCCCTGATTTATGGGCACCAACTTCATCTTGCTACTGTTCAATCAGAATGTGCATATGTATATATATTTCTGTGTGTGTTTGTGTGGTTGGTGGCACAGTGTCAAAGCATAAAAGTTCAGCTGCGTCATCATCGTCATAATAATGTTCTTTGTAATTTTTTTTTTCTTTTTATGTCGTACAGGTTACTCCAACGACGCCCTTGATTGGCGTCCCGTCACGCATTTTACTCTTCCATCACTTTGAATGAAATACATTCAAGTTCATTGCATGCGTTACATTTTCTTCATTCTTACATTGTTCTGTTGTAAACAGCCTGACAATTGTTCGTTTTAAACGTCCGTCTATCCGTCACTTAATATCTGTGCGTCTGTTGCTTATTACCTCGGCTCATACCGTTGCATGCAATTAGTTGGCTGCTACTGTTATTTTTTTGTTTGTTCTTTTTCTACTTCAGACCTCTATTCGGTTTTTTTCTCTCTGTTCAAGATATGAATGCTTGAAGCAAGTGAATTAACTGTAATCATAATCTTAGACATAATTGAATAAGCTACTCCACGTTAGCGTGTGTCTGTGTTTGTGCTTTTAACTCCTTAAGGTTAAATACCAGAGTTATTTTTCCACTCACTTTGCTTTATTATAGTTTATAGTTTCTTCTATTTTTTTTTTTTTCTTATGCATAATATGCGGTTTCCTGTAGAAAAGCCGGTGCTAGATAGAGTCTTAAGTTTAGATGATCGCACGTGATAGCATAAAAACTTAATTTCAGGTTGAAAAATTGTATTTTATTAGGTGGAGTTTCCTCTCTTTCTTGCTTTTTTTCCTTATACAGCTGTTTTAAGTAGAGCTTCTTATGATTATTTTTAAGCCATGCCAGTTGAAGTTGGCAGGAAATCTAAAAAGTAGGCAATACAAAAGTTGCTGATTGTATTTATTTGACTACATTGTTTCAAACGGTAGTTTTGACTTGGAGGAAAGCACATTTTCAATACATAATTTGAAAAATTCAATTTTTAAGTGCTTTCAGTACCTTTCTGTGTTCAGCACTTAAGTCAGTTTAAAGCAGTTCAATGAAGAATAACTGTTCTATAATTTTGTCCAAGAGTCTTAAGCGAAAGCATGAACTACTACCATTTAGTTCCTGATGACTGCCGAATGAAATTCTTCTGATCATTATAGCTTGTTTAAGAACTATAACTTTTGAATATTTAGTACCAATACATCTACAATTTATCATCAAGTAATAAGCTCAACATTTTTGTTTGCAGACAATTTGGAAATGAGACAAAGTATCATAACTGAGTCTACAAATCAATTCATGCCATTCATAACAACTATAAAACTGTCCACAAATGACTGATAATAAAAAAATTTATATTTGTAATGCAAATCCAAACAACTTTGTTCAACCACAAAATTATAAAATAACATATGACTAATGATTAGTCTGTTAGATAGACAACAACAAGCAATAAAACTCATACAAGTAACTAAACTTTTAGCGAAGATATAAAAAAGATGTGTAACAAGTTCGACGCCCACAACAAAGATTTATCACACATACTTAAGCCAAGACCAAATTATGGCAAAATTTGCTTTAACCTAATTATTCCAATAATATGCTAGACTAAATTTAATTCTATGCATGCTTAACCAACTCTTACTCTAGTCAAGTATTGCATTTCCTAAAGGATATCCATGAATTAAAGCTGCGATTGGTTTTTCCTTGCCAAACCCACTCATACCGGTAACTCATTCATGCCTGGCTGCCTCGGGCCCGTTTATTTAAGCAAATTGTTATCGCTGTCAAAATACTTGTGGGAACAACAAGTGCGGCAGCATCTCTTTTTGCACTCTTCCAAAACACTCTGCCTCTGACGTCTGACTGTTGTGCGAATGTGCATGTAACTGTCTATATTCTCGGTGCTGTATAGTCAGTCGTTCATACATATGTGCGTGTATAATTGTTGCACCTTAGGGCATCGAAAAGTAATTTCGAAATGAATATGTTTTCTAAATTGGTTTCCACCGATTTTATTTTTTATGCATTTAGCCAAAAGTGTTTAAGTTAATATAGCTCAGGGTTAGAATATATATTATGGTCATAAAATTTGCATTGAATAGAGAAAGTAAGTAACAGAAATTAAAGTTGAATATAATTTTGATATTGGAGCAAATTTAATAAAATAGATTTATGGATTTCAAAGAAGGCGCACAATATTAAGTCCAGTCAGTTACCATGTCAACTGTTCTCATTTGAAGAACAGGGGGATTTCACATATTAATCAAAGATTTATTTTTACCAACATCGATCTATGAATACAAAAAATACCTGCTCTAGAAGAAGATACATTTAAAAAGATCTACAAATTCCATCATATTTCTTCCAAAAACAATAAGAAGAAAGTTGACGCACTAACCTAGAAAGAAATTTATAACAATTTATGTTAATGTTCATTTCTTATAAATACGAAAAACATACTTTTTCAAGATTTTTGCTTAACCCATCACTAGTAGTGCAGCTGAAAGCACTACAGGGTCTGTTGAACCAACATGTTTTAAAGGTTTACGGTTTCTTTTATTACTTCGCTTATGATAAATGTAAATATTTTAATCTTAAAGAATCTGATATCTAGTTTTTGTAGTTCGATTATTTCGCAAAATTTACTAAGAATAGTCAAATTTCTTACACGCCTGAAGCATTCTAAACGACTTTTCCAAAGAGAACTTGTAGAAAAAATGAACAGGTTACAAGTTACAAACCATAAAATAACGGACAAAAACTGTAAAAACTTTCCAGTAACTTTCAAAAACATACTTTGAATGTAATATGTTGAAACTGTCCTCTTCAAACATGTCCTTTTAGAAATTTAAAACCAAAAAATTGTATAGATATCAAATTTTTGGAATAATCCTTAGCCGAATTTGATTACTCTAGTCAGATCCGTAGCCAAGGGGAGGTTTTCGGTGTTAAAAACGGCCCTGCCCCACCCAGACACAGAAAAAAAATAGTAGACAAAAAATCATTTTAACTGAAAAAAATAAGAGCTAAAAAAAATATATTTCATTTCAACTAAAAAAAATCATTGATATTTAGATGAAATACAGACATTTTTAGAACATCTGATTGATTGATTCGAGAATTGGTAAATTACTAAAGTACACAATTCCTTAAAAAGAAAGATCCTAATTAAATTCCTGTAATAAAAAATTATTTCATTACCATTCAATGAAACCATAAAAAAACTACAATGATGTGGGATGAAATAGAGCCAGTGCTTTACAGATTATTTGAATCAAAAAAATATTAGGAAACTTTGCATTTTTGACACTAGTTTTTGGCACTTAGTGCGGGAATTTTCTCTAATGCAGCCTTAATTAATCTCCAAAGATTATCTTTGTTGGTTGAATGTTTGTCTCTATCCTGTTGAAGCACCCATCGAATCGGCATATTAAACTCTGCGTACTGTAACATGGTTTCTCTCAAAATCCTGGTGTATTGTAAAGCATCCATCTTTCCTTTGATGCAACATAAGGTACATGTACCGTTATCAGCCGTATTCTTATGTGGTGACAATAGCAACAAAAGTAACAATAAAATACTTTAGATACAAAAGTAACAAATATGTTTAGTTCTCAGAGAAAAAGTGACAAGAAGTAAAAGATTTTTTGTTTTTATCAAAGGTTGATTTGAATTTTCAATCATACGTTCATACAATTTCTATATAACAATTCATGGTATAGTCACTACAAGGTAGTGTGGACGTTTCTGTTGGAAACGAACTTCTGTCAAAAAATATAACAAGAAAGAGAGCGCTCACAATCCGTCATTGCATATAATTAATTTTCATTGGTCACATTCAGCGTACTCAACAGTTGGCAACTGTTAAGTCAAAACTTGATGCACATTAATATGAAGTTGCGCATTAAAATGTATTGAAAAATAGAACATTTTTAATTCGTCGGTAAAACTTCCATTGGTATTTGATACAAAGCTTGACATTTCATAAACTTGACAACTTTTTTGAAACTTCAATACGATAACAACGCTCCCCGATGTGATGCTGTCACAACAGTTGACACAGCTGAATGTGAACAAAGCATATAACAACGAAAAGCTGTTTTTGACAAGAGTTCGTTTACTTGAAGCTGAGAGAACCAACACTTGTCAATACTACCTGTTGAAGTTATTATATCATGAGAAAAATTCAACTCAAACAAAATTCAACACAATATTGAGAGAATTTTGTCATACATAGTAAAATGTTCTAACAGAAAGGCTGCCTCGGTCTGAGTTAAATAAATTAACTTTAGTTTCATCTGATCAAAGAATGCTTCGTCATTTGCTTGTTGGCCTATCAGCATCATTCTTTGCGAATTGTTATCGCTTACGGACACTTACTTTGGTCAGGAACGGTACCAGCCGAGCACCTTTAGCCTTCATTCCGATTTTATTAAAAAATTTTCGAATCGTTTAAGTGTACAGCTTCAAGAAATATTGTTTGTTGAGAGCGGAAGAGCTCACAAACGGGCTATTTTGGGTTGTTTCCCTCCGGTTTCTCTTTTTTTGTGTTAACTTTAATGCGTTCGCAACCATTTTCTTTGAGCACAAACCCTTTGGCTTTTACCTTGTTTACCGATATGTTAAATAATTTTTTCGGTTTTTAGGACTGTAGAGCTTGACTCTTCCCATTTTTAGACCAAGTTGCTCGAATCCCTAAAATGTATTTTGAAATCATAAAACTGAGAACTATTATGCATGTTCTCATGTACACTGAGAAAAATATGTGTTAAAATTAAATGCAATTGTGTTCATATCAAACGAATTTGTTTTTGAAATTGAGCTTGAAACCTTTTCATTTAAGTTAAACACAATTGTTTTTAAAATAAAAGTTTTTGTTTTTTAAACAATATTTTTATACATAAAAACAAATTTGAAACAAAAATTTCAATATTCAATATATAAAAACAAATATTTTAAAACATAATTTTTTCGATGCCATTTTTTAAGTTTTTTTGAGTTTTTGACATCAGATTCATAATCAGTAACCCCTGGGACCCTCCGAATGCCAAATTATAACTTCACTCGACAAAATTTGTATTTTAAATATTTTTAAATACTAAAATAATTCATTAGTGATTATTTCATCTTATGTTCGATATTTGTAAAACATAAAAATGTTTCGAAAAATTCAAAAATTCTCATTGCATTCAAATAGCTTTTTTTTTGTTATTTCAAAGATATATTAAGAGGAAACTATAAAAAAGTTGAAATGTGTTAAATTTTTTTTTTTTTTTTGGTAAATTGTAATGTATGTTATTCAAAAATCTTTTTAAATCAAAAAATTTGTAATTATTTATTTTGATTGACTCTTTTTCAACACACACTTTTATCACAGTTTCACAGATTGGCAAAAAATAAAATCGTAATTGTACTGGAAAACAGCTGTATCAAAATTCATGGAAGAATTGGTTTTTAACAGCAGTTGGTTCACATCATGCTAAGTTGTTACAAAAAATAGTAGTTAAGTACTATCATCAGCAAGTGCGTGGTTCTATTTCATCGCACACACAAGTGTATGTCAAGTGAAAAATTCAGTGAAAAAATACAATGAGAATATGAATCATTAATAATTTTTGAGTATAAATTTCATAAAATTTATGTATAAATACGAAAAGAACCAGAACAGTTCATTAGACAAGTGACAAAAATGCATGAATCTCATGTCCATATACAAGAGAAACGTATACATACAATGGCAGCAAGATTAGTTCATAAGATATAGGAAAAAAAATCATGAAACGAATGTAATACAATGGAAGCGTGAACTACTTAGTGACCTACCCATACATTTAGTGACCAAAATTCATACATCTTATGTACATATATTAAGATGGGTCGATCTTAAGACAAAAAAAAAAAAACTGACCAACTGGGTTAAAATATTGTCTGAAACATTTTATTAATATCCAGGAAAGAGTTTTGGTATGTATATTACTTAGGTATTACTTCTTAGGTTGAGTGAAGTTTTAAGTAACTGGAAAAAAGTGACTATAATATTTTTAACGTTCAACTGCATCTCCGCACTAGAGTAATTGTGAAAACAAAATGAGTTTTTATGGCTGTTGCTAGCAACAGGATGTTTTAAAACTAACACATCCAATATTTGTGAATAATAACTTATAAATTGTGTGTTCTTTCATGAACTTACGTATGAGCGGACTGCGATCATGTACAATTGCCTGCAGATGGCAGTGCTTTATACTCAGACTCATACATGAGTACACTCAGCTTATGTACAGCTTATGTATAAAATCAGTTTTAGGCACTCTTTATAATAATTTCGATTTCAATAAATATTGAAATTCGCCAAAAATTCGTTATGTTCAGGAATTTTGTGTAGGACAGATTTGTGAACGTGTTTGTCCTACACATTGAACTTGTTTTTGTATTTTACATGGGCATGTGCATGAATACACTCAAGCGATGTAATATAACTCGGAGTTTACGAAGCGACCACATATTGAGTGATTGCAAAATTCATATATATTTTTTTATGAACGCATACATAGTTTATATTTTAGTGTATGGATTCAGAGTTTCGAGCTTTCCCTGACTTACTTTTTTGGAGCTGCTTTATATTCTTCTAGCTAGTTATATCTTTTCACATTCACAATTAGTTGATAGGCTTGGCATTTTGTGCGAAATTAAAAAAAAATAGACACATTTTTGTTACTTAACATGCACTCAATCGATCCATCATTCTATGTTACTCTTGCGTTATCGCTACTATGTACTTCTCTTCTACTACTGTTTTCACCTTTAATTTTTCCTTGGTAATTGTTTCACCCAAACATTTAAAATGCATGCTAGATTCTTGTCCATGCATCCATACCCAAATGGTGCTGCCATTTTTTGGTGAAAATTGTAGTCATCATCATCACCAGCTAGCAACATTCGCCAGCCATCCTTTGACTGCATGAACATTAAACAGCGTAAAATCATTTTTCTCATCAGTGTACTGGATGGTGCTGATGCTATTGGCTGGGTATCATGTCAGCAAAGATCACATCATCATCATGCTCATCATTTAAGCATCAGTTAATATGGAATCTGGTTATTCTATTTTTTTCTGCCAGCTACATTTTCCGGCTTTCGCATATTGCTGCAGTTAGTATCAGTAGCAAGCTGAAGTTCATGCTTATTATTATCATTTGTGCTTCTTGCTTCTCCTGCGAACTTGCATGCATGTTGGGAGTTTTTTTTAGATTTTCTCCGCTTCTGTTGGTAGGAAGTTATTAGAATTTCCTAGACACGCAAAAAAGAGCTTCGAGTCTAATGAACTTGAGGTTGTTTTTTTATTTTTGCATTGAAGTGGTTTCTTATTCTTAAGATTTTTAGCACAGTGAAAGCATCAGAGGGATAGTACGAAAGAAGCAGTTAAGAATTTCTTATTTTATATACATACATTATTTAAGCCACAATTTTCTTCGAAATTTGCTGACTTTGATACTTTTGTAAAATTTGCTTAAACATTTTGTTTCATTTTTGAATTTGCCTTAAATGGTATAGCTAACATCACAAAATATTTACCCTATAAAATATTCTAACCACTTGTATATTTGAGAGACTATCATTAAAATAACAACACTCCAAAAACAAACATGATGAACCCAAGACACAAAGGCTCAACAAATATATAATCATTAAAAGCTGTTTTGAAATCGAGAAAACCAAAACAAGTATTTTGGTTAAAAGGAGACACAAGAAATCGGAACCTAACTAAGAAAACACATGCAAACATCATAAATATAGACCAATGTTGGAATAAAAACACACATACATACAGTAAAATACAAAGATTCTATATCACATTAGGAAATCCTGAATCCTTCACTGTATAATCCTTTTACATTGCCATCAAACACAAGTAACCATTACGTAGAAACTTCTAGCTGTCGAGAATCTCTAGAAGTTACAAAAAGTTGGCACACACAAATACAAATAAACATAACAAAACAGCTAACAACACACACACACACACACACACACTTTCACTCAAACAACATGGATACATGTATGTGTCATCAACTGTCACATTAAAACGGATGTCCATTTGCCACAATTAGGTGAGCGTCACATTGGAGCTAAGTAGTTGTTGCTGTTTCTAGAATTATACGACAAAAAGGAGTGTGTAGCAAGGATGTTGAATAGGTTAGAATTAGGAGAGGGTGCTTACATGGAATACAGCTATTACAATGACATGCATTTTGTTGTACATTTAATGATTTTGTTGTTTCTAGTTACTGTGAATGAATGTCGTTAGGCCGACTTACAATGATGTAGCTGGCAGCCAAAGCCAGCTGCTGTTTATGTTTTAGATTAGTTGTTGTTCAGATTATCTTAACTGGAAATTAATATTAACTGCTTTTATTTAAACAGCATGTATAACCGCAAATTGGTGAAAGTAAAATGAAAGGTTAGAGAAAGGCAAATATAACAACATTCATTAAACGTCTTATATAAAATGGTGCTTCAATAATAGTCTCAATGGTTTTTAATTAAATAACAAAAAGGAATTATAAAATAAAGTACGAAGTTTTAACTCATTAAAAGGTTAGAATATCATTCAGTTAAGTTTATAATAGATATTATTCAGCTGTTCGATTGGTAGTTGTTGCAGTCGTTCTTCCACGTTACCCAATCCTTTCAACAAAAAACTAATAAATAAATAATTTTTTCTAACTAATTATTTTTTTTTCTCTTTTCTTTCCAGGTAAGAAATTTGACAGTTAAGTTCATAGTAAGTACATAATTATAATTAAATTCAACGAACTTAACATTAAAAATTAAAACTTAAAAAGTAAAAAAGGTTAAAAAAGTCCTTAAATTTTGAATACTTATAATAATGGTTTGTGATAACAAAAATAGGAAATATTAATTCGTGATTCGATATTTTCGAGATAAGGAGAGAAAATAGCATGTATTGTAGTTCCGGCTTTTGTTGCTGACATGTTGGTTTTATTATTTATGTCCAGACCAAATTTTTCGCGTAGAAAAATAGTAAGCGATAGCGAATCATTAGATGCAAAATTAACGTTTAAATCTGCACCCAGAATCATTGGAATTTTATCTTCGCTTCTACCGAGAGCATGAGTTCCTGTATGACATCAGTAAGGAAAAAAGAATAAAATTTATTATTTCGTCGATTTTTTTAATCGGGTTTATATAGATGGCCTCAATTACAAAATTTTTTCATTTCCAGTTTGACACTTTGCAACTCAAATGTCACCAACAGGTGCCACTGTAGATGGATCTGATTGAGTCTGTTCTTGCAGCTTAAAGAAATAAATTTTCACTGCATACTCTCAGGGTGAAAATTATAAACTTGAAAGACTTGAAAGGCTATAAATACTAGATACAGAGTAAAACGCGTTCAATATTAATTACATTTTGTTTGCCTGTTCAACATGTACCTTTATGACATAATGGCAGCGTATCCGACTCTTATTCGATGCTCAGTTGCGACAGTCTGGGTTCAATTCTCGCTTGCGGTGATAATTTTTATGTGGAAATATTTTCTTTTGACATTATTTATAAGCTTCGCGAATAAAGCGACCTTAAAAATATTCATAGAAATTGAAAACGTTACCCAAGCGTCACGAATAAGAGACCTTCAAAATTCGCTCGCCGCCAAATAAGTTTCGCTTCAAAAATTAAAAATTAAAAAGTTAAAATTAATTTAAAGTAGTTATACCTAACAGGCAATTGTTGAAAAATAATAAGTTCATATCTAAATCAGGCTCACTGTTATGGAATACTGATATCTGCAAAGTAGAAAATGTAGAGCCAAGAGAAAGGGTGTATTGTCCAAGATTCCAAAAAGCTCTTCCAGTGGACTATACAGCAACCATATTCCATTAAATAAATGGTATTGAAGTATGTGTCTGAGATTGTCTCCCTGTGAAAACTATTGGGTCCCATATCAACATATACAGTAACAGACAGTCAAGTGGCGTTAATGTCCCTTCATGCCAATGACCTTGAAATATTAATACAGAATTATGATTGGTACCGGGTATGAAAGGTTTGAAAGCAAAGAAAAGGCGGACTGCCTTGGCAAAAAAGCATGGTTCTCGATCCCTCATTATCCCTGAATCATTTTATAGCCTGTTAAACTATCTTCTGTAAAATGTTAGGACCAGGAAATATAAGAACTCTCTGTGCCACTGAACAGTTTTAAGGGTCAGAGGCAAATAACGAAATTTCTTACATTCAGTAGAGCTAAACCATATATCTTACTCAAGTTTACCAGATCTAACCTTCATCTTCTAAAAGGTCAGATATGTGGTGCTCACAGGTACTTTCTCAAAAAGATTGTTCTGTCTTAATCAGATATGAGCACACTCTGCGGGGAGGAGGAAGAGACTCATCCATTGGTTCTGGACTTTGGTAGACTTCTCTAGTTTGTTGCGGGATTTTGGAGCAACCATCAAAAATCTGGGATACCAAACCAGAAATAGTACTGAAATTGATAAAGAGCATGCATTTGGAACATTAATGCAAAGACCTTGCACAATAGATTCATTGGGTCGCGGTGCACATTTACACTAACATTTACATTAACCAGATGTGGGCATTAAAGTGGTTCCAGATGTGTACTCGAATCTGTTCAAAGAAATATATAAGTTTAAATTTAAATATATCCTATTGAAGTATGTGTCCGGATATAAACACATAAGAAAACTATTGTATCCAAAAAGAACATAAAAACGAAAAAAAACGATTTAGCCATTTCAGTCCTTGAAAGGACTTTGACCGACGTTTCGTGGACGATTTAATTTAGTCACATAAGCTATGAAAAAAGAAACTTATAATGAATTGTAATATATACTGTAGTCATTTCCAGAGGAGCTAACTTGAATTTGTTTTGGGGGGATTTTATCAAATGTCGGACTATTATATAAACACTATTTAAAGTATTTATAGCGGCTGATGAACTGAACTAATGGTTCCTTGTTCAGATCTAAGTCAGGGCAAGCAAAATCTTTAGCAAAGGCAAAAATACTTAGCTCAGTGGGTACGGCAACAAACAGAATTGTCAAATTAAGTCTAAAGAGCAGCCAATTCACCCTGAAAAATGCATTGTTTGGTGCGGCTTTTGGGTGGGTGGTATTATTGTACCCTTCTTTTTCAAAAATCATGGAAATCGCAACGTTACAGTCAATGGAGTAAAGTGCCGTGCTATGATAACCGACACTTTGTGACCCAAAATGGAAGAGTTGGACTTGGTTGACATGTGGTTTTAACAAGACGGCGCCACATGTCACACAGCACGCGGTACTATGGACCTACTGAGAGGCTAGTTTGGCGAGCATTTAATTGCACGTTCTGAAACAGTCCAATGGCCTATTGAAACAGTCCGTTTCAGTCAATGAAACAGTCCAATATTTTTATTTTTTTTTTAATGTTCTTTAAATAGTAAATGGCAGGCATTGATGTATCGCTCTTACTAAATATTTCATTCCCTATCGCAAATTTTCTTGCTTTTTTTTTCAATTTAAAAAAAACCAAACGCTTAAATAGTCACTCTTTATATCAAATGAAATAATTCAGTCAATATGGAATAACGGAATCTTAAGATTCCGAAGGAAATGCGGTTCGAGGATAAAATTTTGATCTCTACCCGAGTAAAAATAAAATTTTTAACCTCAAGCCGTCATTGTGCATGCAGCTGCCAAAAAAAAAAAAACAAATCACGGTCGTTTTTACGCTGTTCAGCCTCTGTACGGTTAAAATATCTTGCAAGTCCCCGTTGTACAGCAAACAACAATGTTGAGTCCCATACCACCCAAGTAACCTATAAAATTTCCTCGAAAATCGTTATTTTGTTTGGTAATTTTTTAAACACTTTCATACTAACCCAAATTCTTTGCGGGAATCAAGTAATCTTTATTATATCTATACTATTATATAAAAGGAGATTCACGGAGTATTTGGTGACGAGTGTTCTCAATAACCGCTAAACCGATTTTTATAATTTTTTCACTTTTCTATTGCTATGATAAGCGACATTACTATAGGGTATTAAGTTTTTTACAAAACTGTTTCTTTGATTATTTAAGAATTCATGTATTGTAGTCCATACTAGTGCTGTACATATTTTGCAAAATACGATGAAAAATTACAAATTGTGAATTTTTTCAACAGTTTCGGAAGTCAATCGGAATAATTTTTTCACCAAATCACACGACTTTACCATAAACTTAATTCCTGAAGGGTTTGGGTTAGTCTGTGTTAAAAAATGTCGATAATAAAGGACGAAAAATTAACCTTTTTTACTTGAATAAAGACTTTCTAAGTCTACATTTTGTCCCAAATATTTAATACCGCCTTAGTGGGTTCCATGCTATAGGTTGAAAGTTGCTATTGGTCAGAATTAGAACTTAACAAAAATTAAACTTCAGCCAGAAATTATGCATCAAACAGAATCGATTTAAAATAAACGTTTGGCATTTTCACTCGTTTGATATGATGTGATTTGATAAGCTCACTTTAATTGAATCCTGTTTTGATAGAAATTTATAAATTTTTTTGGGGGGTGGAGCTTAAGCCCCGAAACTCCCCCTTTGGTTGCGCTAATGCTCATTTCACTGTTCATCATAATGAGCTGTCGTTGCTGTCATTCGAGTTTACTAATTTTTTTAGTATTCCATTATCGCATTCATAGTATTTTACAATGACGACGTAACACAATGAAAAATGATCCTTAATATTTTTTTAATAAAAAACCAGAAAACATGTTTCAGCTGCTGCTCATTTTGGTTTGTTGTTTTTTCTTCCACGTCTTTGTTTTTAAATGGAGGCTCTTAATATGCTTGTGCCTAACTGAGTACCTTAACGTCAACTTGAGCTCAACATAGACAGTGACAGCCCTAAAAACGGCATACTTATCGCGTAATTTGATGACGGCTCATGTGGCCACTGCTTAGAGTCCTTTTGTCAAATTAGGCAGAAATGTGTTGATAAGGATCGTCTTACAATTGATAAATGGTGAAGTAATGTTAAAAGAAAAATATAAATTGGTATGTATGTCTGAATGAAAACGTGCTAGAATCGAGACGTTCTTTTGGACACTTTGAAGTGGAGACAGCACCAACTGATAAAATAAATAAATAAATGCATAATATATAAATCTAAATTTTTTAACGTTGTGTCGAAATTCTGTACGTCATGCAAATTATGCAGAGTACTTGAATATGTATTTTCTATTAACCACTTGAAACTCCATTCGAGAGAAACTAGGTTGAAGTGCTGCAAAAAGTTTTATTCACAATTTGACTGCAGCAAATAAAGTGTTACATAGATTGTTTAAATACTATTTGCTCTGTTCTATACGTCATATTTCAATGTATGCCAAAAACAAGTTGAGCATTTTTTTTTTTCTCTTTCGTTTTTTTTTTTTAAATAAATATCAAATAAGGTATAAAAACGGAAAACTTGCACAGAATATAAAATCAGTATTTGATTTAAATGCAACCAACGACTAACTAAAACTTTTCGTACTAAAACGAAATTTTGTTTAATTTTGTTTTAGGCTTTTTGGACATGTAACACAAATGAGGTCAACACAGAATATGCCCTCAAACACGGCAAACACGTATGCAAGTCTGTGAATACCCGCGCTCACGCCACATTCAGCTTCCAGCATTTAGAACTTAAACAAAAAAAAAACTCTGATTTGAAAGTGCTTTTTGCCTAGTAAAATAGTTGTTGTTGCACTTTTAAAATAAAGTTTATTCAACTTATAATTCGTTGATGGTTTTGTTTTTGTTTTTGCTATTTATTTGCTCTATTTTGTAAGCGTGCAAAAAGTAACAAAATATTTTAACCTATTTTAACATATTTTTAAAAAGGTTATCATAGTTGCTGCTGTAGCAGTACTTTCATTTTTTTTTATTTCTTGTTAAACTTGGCTCACTTGAAATATTAGTTTTTTTTTCATACATAAAATAACAGTCTCTGATAAGAGTTTGGAATTTTTGGCATTTTTAAAAAATCACGTTTTAATTTGAAGAGTATTTTTTATATGCAAAAAATTGCTCTCATATCTACACTTGCATAAATTCCATTAATTTCATTTAATTTCTAAAAGTTGTTACAAAAAATGAAATATTTTTTCTAAATACCCATCCATCTCAATTCAATTAAATAATAGTTGCTGCCATAGTTTAAGGTTCAAGTTTCTGTTCAGCTACAAAAAAAGTATTTTAGCTTAACTAGCTAACTAGACTTCAGCTCTTTGTTTGATTTATTTTAAGTTTTCCACACGCTAACGTGTAATTTTCAGCAAGCAACAAGCAAGTGAATAAATAATGCCATGTTTTAACAGGCAAACAATTTAGTACATTAAAAACACACAAAACACAAAACAAAAATGACTAAAAAAAAAAAATTAATTTGGCAGCACTTTTTCTTATTTGTTTTATTTTTGTTATGGCCATTAGTGCTCAAAGTGATTTGAGTTGAGATTGCAAAGTTTTTATAAAGTGGCTAGTTGGCAAAAAGTTTCATTGTAAATAATTCAACATGCATAATAAAATCTAAAAATAACACTAACTTGCAAGTTTTTTTTTGTAGCATGTTGAACTGGAGGACTACAAGTACTTATGATAGAATCGAACTTAAGCGCTGTTGAATACATAACTTTGTTTTGTGCTTTAAACTTATTCGATGCTGTTTTTAGTAGTCGAAGTAAAATTATAAAATTTAATTGAGTAAAAATGATGTGATCTTCTTAACCTGACATTTGAAAAAATGGATAAAAACGAAGTAAAACATTTGTTCAGCTACCATATCTCGAGTAACTCGGAGTTTCGAATTATTTAAAACACCGAATTACACACAAAATAAAAACAAATTCCCATTTCAGCCCTTCAAAGGACTTTGACCGAGCATCTTATGATAAATTGTCGATCGATTTTGTATGGAGAAAAAAATAAGTTAGCCGGACATCGACTCAAAAGATAGAGGGACTCTTAAAAACTGCACGGAGAGAAAAAAATGGGCTAAAATCAAGCGCAAAGTGTTCGTGAATGAAATAAGCTCCATACAGCTTAAAACCATCTCAAAACAAGCTATGCATTTATGCAATTTATGCCAGAAATTGCCTGCTTGAACATCTTTTTGATAAACAAGTCAATTTGTGCTTAAAAATGTCATCTAGTGCTTGATCATAAAAATAAATTAATTAATTGTTGTTTTTGCTCATCAAAACAATGAGCAACCGAACGACATAATTCTCACCTGGTTTTTGTTGCTGTTAGTATAAAAGTGTATATAAGTGCAGAACATAAATTAAAAAATTATATTTTCCCGTCCGAATTGGGTCAAATATATAATTTGGACAATGAAAATATAATTTTGAATTTGCTTGTCATCGTGTTTTGTTTTGTTCGATTCCTTTGGTGCTCCCAAACAATCCTAACATTTTTTTAGTTAATGCATATGAGAGTATTTTAATTTTTTTTTACTATCAATCCATAATGCTGAAATCGCAATACTGCGTTAGGTCGGTCGTGCGCCGATCGTACTTTATATCGACGTTGCATAAACTTTACGAGATGAACTGACAGAACGCACGACCTATTGCTTTACAAAACTCAATGTTGCGCTGACAGATTGTGCGTCTGTAATTTTGGCGATGCCAATAAAAGCAGCTATACAAAAATGCCCACAAAAGTTGTTTTTTCTCCAATTCTAAATCTCGCAATTTCTATATAAATTTCTAAGATATCGAATAATACAAATAGATTAACTTTATCAAAATCTTAATTTGATTACTTTAATAGCATGAGTTATTAAAAAACATTATATAAAACATAAATTCCAGCGATAATAAAATAAATCCCACGAAAATCTATCTTTGCCAGTGAAACCATGAAGCACCCACATTTTAAGCGCTTTCAATGAAAATGCAACTCTGCACTATAAAGAAATGTCAAACGCACGACCGAGTAGAACATTTTTCTACTTATCTCGTTAGATCGTACTTTGGTCGTATTTTATCTCTTCTTCTTGTTTTACGATATAAAGTACGACCAACGCTTGAGGTCGCATTTGGATTTGCACCATAAGAACACGTTGATCTCTACTCGAGCTGTCAACGCACGACCGACCTAACGCAGTATTGCGATTTAGCCATAAGTGGCATGCATTGCACACAACTGAGCATGTTTTTTTGTTTTTATAAAGAACTAGCGGATGTAGCCCGGTGTTACTCGGGGTTGTGCCTCAAGCACAGAAAGAGGACGGTTTTCAAAACTGCTTTCATTTTTACGTTTTTAAAATTATCAATTCAATTTTAACATTTTTTAAATTATCGTTTTTTTGCGGTTTTGCCTTGCCCCCTCCTTCCGTCGAAAGTGTTTAGTCAAATTTCCGTAAAACTGTACCTGCCAGACATGTTTAAACAAAAAAATGACATCTTCAACGTCTCGATCTGACGTCTGGTTTCTGAGGAAAATGGACACCCGCACTCAGAAAAAAAAAACACATATCTTCCTCCGGTGCAAAATTTCTCTATTTTCGATGAAAGCAATTTTCTCTTTTCAAATAAAATTTTCTTCAATTAGAATAAATTTTCACATTTTTGAAGAAATATTTCTTCACTTTTAGGATATGGAAATATTTCAATGTCTCTTAAAATGACAAATATTTTTCTCGCACAAAAAATTCTCATTTTTACAGAAAAATTTTTTGAAAATGAAAACTTTTTCATACACTGAGAAAAAAAACATACTTTAAAATTAAACAAAAATTTTTAAAATATAAATTTAACGCCTTTGCGTTTCTACAAAACAAAATTTAAAACAATTGTGTTTAAATTTCAACTATACACTCCTTTCAATTTTGTTTAATTCATTATTTCTTTGAAACTTTCTTTGACATTTTTTTAATTTTGAATTATCATTGGTTTGAAAAATATCGAACATAAAATAAAATAAAAACTAATTCAGTTTTTCAATATTGAAATATTTAAAATGCAAACTTCATTGAAAGGAGTTGAGATTCGGTATTCGGAGGGTCCCAAGGGTCGCTGATTACGAATCTGTCATCAAAAACTCGGAAAAAATTAAAAAATGGCATCAAAAAATTTTGCTTTAAAACAGTTGTTTTAAATTTAAAAATTTTTGTTTTAAATTTGTTTTCTTATTTAAAAACATTGTTTTAAAAACAAAAACCCTTGTTTTAAATTTAACTTTAAGAACAGTTGTGTTTAATTTAAATGAATTTGTTTCAAGCTCTATTTCAAAAACAAATTCGTTTAAAATGAACACAATTTCATTTAATTTTAACACATATTTCCCTCAGTGTATATTTTGATAAAAAATTCACTATGAGAAGTTTTTTCTTCAAAAAAAAACAAATGTTTTCTCAAAACTAAAAAGTCTTTTTCTCTCAAATCGAATTATTTTTATGTATATCTCTTTAGAGAATTTTAGGATCGCATTTAGAGAAAAGCATTCTCTGGAGCAAGACAATACCAATTTTCTCTAAATATGATGCCTTTCTTATCATATTCCGAAAAACTATTTTCTGAGTGCAGTTTGAAAAGTCATTTCGAGAAAAATGCGTTTAAAGTTTTTCTAATATGCAATTTTATCTCATATAAATTCCATTCGATTTTTGGATTGTTTTCGTTCAACTTCGGTTTTGGTCGATACTGTTCGGTTAATTTTTTTTCATCTTTATGTAGCTTCTTCTGGTATTCGTTAAACTTCTTTTTTTTTTTCGTCTTTGGTTCTTGACTTCGTTTGCCTTCGGCTCATTCCTTGTTTTTTGTCGAAAGAACTTTTAAAATCTATTCAGTTGATCTATTTCAGTAAGAGATACAAATGCTTGCCAAGTTTTATCAAAATCGGTTCATCCGTTTTGACGTGAATGAGCCGAACATAGTTTATTGAATAAAGCGCACTCTAACGAAGTTTTCTGAAATTTAAATAGCCTCAATTCTGTTGCAGAGTCAAGTTATTTCATGTACCAAATTTTAGTAAAATCAATCAAGTCATTTAGGAGGTATTGAGTCTTAACAATACACTACTTAAAGCGCCCTCTTTCGGAAGTCTTTGGAATTTTTTTCTATTTAATGTTTTATCTTGGGTGCAGTTGAACCTTCATACCAAATTTCATTGAAATCGGTTCAAGCGTTTAGGAGTTATTGAGTCTTAAAAACGCACTACTTAAAGCGCCCTCTTTCGGAAGTCTTTGGAATTTTTATAGCCTATGTTATTTTGGGCGCAGTCGAACCTTCATTCCAAATTTAATTGAATTCGGTCCAGGTGTTCAGGAGTTATTAGAAAGTGCCACGCCCACATAATTCCGCCCAATTTTTTACCTTTTCTTTATCTTTGGTGCAGTTGAGCCTTCATATTAAATTTCATTGAAATCGGTCCAGGAGTTTAGGAGTTTTTAAGTCTGAATAAAAACGCACTACTTAAAGCGTCCTCTTACGGAAGTTTTAGGAATTTTTTATTGCCTATGTTTTAATTTGGGAGCAGTTGAACCTTCATACCAATTGTAATGGAAATCGGTTCAGGCGCTTAGAAGTTATTAAATATTGCCACGCCCACATACTTCCGCCACTTTTTTACACCTCCTATGTTCTTTCTCACTATGACAGGTACTCGGTGTCCAAATTTCAGCTCAATCGGATAAACGTTGCGTGAGCCTATACGGAACAGACAGACAGACAGACAGACAGAAAAACATTTGATTTTATATATTACATACCAAAATTACTTAAATTGGGCACAAGTGAGCATATTAATTTTTTGAAAAATTATTCAAACATCACGTACATTATACACGAAAGGACGTGCTAATTTTTGATAAACCATCACATAAGGGCTTAATATCAAGAACATAATGGCTTAGCTCAGAATCACTCCAAAAAATAATTGGTTTGGGATTGTTTTCTGCTCAAATTTCTCTCCGTGTATTTCTGCATCATATTTTTTTATATTGGAGAAATACCCATGGAATGGTTTTGGTTGTGCTGAACCTCTTTTTTGGCCTAAAAAAACAAGTTTTTTGCATATACTGTTATGCATTACTTTTCTGCTAATTTTGCTTGGTATGCATTCTCAACACAAAAACAAAAATTATATGCAAAAAACTTGATTTTTTTGGCCAAAAAATGGCTTCAGGGGAACCAAAATCGCTTCATGGGGAATTCTCCGATCCCGAAAACTGAAGAAAGTCTAAAGTCGTTCTAGCCCGACTATGAAATACTCTAAAGCTCCTTTTTCGAAATACAATAATAGTATTGAAAATGGGCATGTCTGTGGGCTGATGAAGCCCTTATTTTGTTAAAAAATTAACACATACCAAGTTTTAATCCTGTAGCTCATATGTTGATGCCTTTAAAGTGTTTTCGCTATTGTGGGTTGTATGGGAGGTGGGCGTGTTCGTTGACGGATAATGCCCATTTTTTGAAAACATCTTAGTTTTGGTATAAAAAAGATACATACCAAATTTTATCCCTGTAGCTTAAACATAAGCTTATTGAATTTGTAACTTTTTGTGTTGTATGGGAGGTAGTCGTGTTCGTAATTGGATGACGCCCATTTTTCAAAAACATCTTTGCCTTGTTGTAAAATATATACGTTCCAAATTTTATCTCTGCAAGACAAACATAAGCTTATAAATGCAATGATAAATTTTTTGTTTGCATACGAGGCAGGCGTGTCCGTAGGTGAATGACGTATATTTTTCAGAAACGTCTTTGGCTTGTTTTAAAATACATAAACATCAAATTTTATGTTTGTTGGTTTAACGTAACCTTATTTATTGAGTTTTTAATTTTTAGGTTGTTTGGGAGATGTGCGTGTCCGTGGGGGATGACACCCATTTCTCAAAAACATCTTCGGTTTGTTATAAAAAACATAAGAACCAAATTTTATCTCTCTAGGTTAAACATAGGCTTATTTATTGAGTTCTAAAGTTGTGGGTTATATGGGAGGTGGGCGTGTGCGGGGGAGGATGACATCAATTTTTGTAAGACATTTTTGTTTTGATATAAAATACATACATTCCAAATTTTATTCTTATTGGTTAGTTTGAGCTTTCTTATGCAGTTTTCAACTTTTGAGTTATATGGGAGGTAGGCGGGTCCGTGGGCGAATGGCATTAATTTTAAGCTCAGATCTTTGTTTTGTTATTAAAAACCAACGTACCAAATTTAAATTTTGTAGGCTTAACTGAAGCTAATTGAGTTTTCAACAGGACGGACATGGTAATTACGGACAACAGGCGGATGGACGGACATAGTGATGCTGATCAAGAATATATATTAGGCTGGGTCGATTTGTATGGAGGCAAAAAATCTGATGTTGCCTGGGCGATTTTCGGTTCGGGCATGAAATGTTATTAAGCAAAAACAAAAAAAAAAGGGGTTGGAGGTACACTTTACCCCATCGCACCCTCAATTTTGTGAATTTTTTCTATATGAATTTTTAAAAAATTTTATTTTTAAAAAACGTGCACAGCTAGGGCAAAACCAACGCCAGATATGAAATCCTCACACCCGATTCATCCAAAAAACGGTCTAACATGTATACATTGTCATACAAAAATTTACCATAACAAATTCCTAAAGAAAAAATTTCACTAAATTCAAAGTATATTCTTATCGTTGGTGCGTATGTAATTGTTATACACCTTATTATGGCTGAACTGCAGTGGTTCAGCCGTGATGGTAACAAAAAAAAATTTCAAAAAAATTCCTATAGAAAAAATTCACAAAATTGAGGGTGCGATGGGGTTAAGTGTACCTCCGACCCCCTTTTTTTTTTTTGTTCAATAACTTTTCAGGCCCGAACCGAAAATCGACCCAGCCTAATAAATATACTTTTCTTTACCAGATTTACTTCGTTCTATGCGTTACAAACGTTTTCTCAAAGTTAAAATACCCTGACCTTTCAGGTTTAGGGTATACAAATGATGCAGAAATTGTTTTAAAGAGTGCTTCTAACTTTTGAGTCGGTGTCCGGCGAAATTTAAATTTCGATCCGACTCCGATCCGACTCCGAACGGCTAAATTTCATGTTCTTAAGAAGCTTTACATGTCATTATTTACTCTCTGAGGTTTGCCATTGTTTGCAGACAAGTGACGGTAGAAGAGACATATTTAATACTATTGAAAACAACTTTTTGCCTGAGGTAGGTATTGAACTCGGAATTCGTTGGTTCGCACGCCAGGAAAACAACCGTCACAAAACCGAATTACTAGAATCGAAAATCTAAAACTCAAAGCAACTCACACAGGCCTAGTTTTAACTGCAGAGGCGCCTAGAAAATATTGATTTGGTACAAACACTTTTCATGAAAAATGAAAACAAGAAAATATAAAAACTCGAATAATAAAACAAAAAAATAGCTTTTTTTAAAATAAAAAAAAAAAAACAATCAGCATCATCAGCAGTAGCCAGAGGTATAAAAGACGAGCTCACAGTTATAGGTATGGCCTAAAAATTGAAAGCAAAACATTAATAAATGCCATAAAAAAGTGTCGCTGTGTATCTTTAAAACACAAAAAAAAAAAAAACATTAGAAAAAAAACACTCATTGAGGGTTGTTTGAACACAATCGCAGTCAGTTCAAATAGACCAAATAAAGTGTCACAAACGCATCCCTTGTGGACCTAACAACTGACCTGAATTCCAAATAAACAACAGTAACTGACAAGTTAAGTAATTGAGTCACTGATGTGTTGAACTCTGTCACGAAAAATATGCAACCAAGTAGCAAAGAAACAAAACAACCAAATAAAAAAAATAAAAAAATAAAGGACTATCGGTATATATATATATGTTTGTTTCCTCAAATCATTCCTGCAATAAAAAATTCAAATATTAACTTTTAAATTTCATATTTTGCGGTACTTTGACTTTTTGTGAAGTGTGTCTAATTTCAAATCCGTTGCGTAGCCGTAACGAATCCTTGGCAAAATCAGGATTTACGCTTCGTTGCTTTTGTGATTGACGTAGGCAGGCTGAAATTTATTGACGATAGCAGTTTTATATATATTTTTTTTTCAGTTTGGTTGCGCAAATTTATGGATTTTTGTTTCGAGATTTATTTTTTTTTAAGAACTTTTTTTAAGCATATTAAAGAATGATTAATTATAAAAAGGTTTGAGTAAATTTTCAATATGAGTATTTGTTAAATTTTAGCTCAAGCATGGCACACCTTTTTTTTTTTGTCTGCTTGGCACAAATACTAAATGATTAAGATAAGATAAATGCTGTCAATTTTAATTGACTTTAAATTAATTAAGCATAAAATTTTTTTTTTTTTTGCTTAGTTTAAAAAATCTATTCTTTGCTCGGAACTAAACTGTATTCTGTGGACTTTGGTTATAGGTAAACGTGTCCTACATACTTGCTCTAGTTTATCTTACTTATGACTTCAAGCGTTCAATATTGCCAACATTAATATATCATAGCTTTCATAATATGCCAGCTCAAAATGCCACGTTCAAGAATTTTGAAAATTTCTTTTTTAATGATTTTGCAATTTTATGTGTGCAGCCAAGGGATGATGCTTGCTCACCTTGCATTACATTGCATGGCATGGCATGACGTTGGAACTTCATAGCAAGGTTTGCATTTTTTTCGATACCTACGCAATTTTTCACTTTTTGCACAAATCATTTTTCCAGAAATTCCCCTCATTGCAGTATTGCACAGTTATATGGGACATTTTCCACGTGTCCTTGCTGTTTGTGTGTGCGTGTGCGTTTGCTAGTGAAGAACTATAAATTAAAATGTGAACAACGCACATGTAGTGCGTTTGTGCAATTCAACAGATAAATGCGGCATTTCGCAGAGATCAAATAGAATAACGTGTTTAGGAAATTGTGTCAGGGCTTAGCTAAGGCAGCTGTTGTATTTTCTCTTTCCTTTTCAATTGTATAGAGATACATTGAAAATATTTATTTAGTGATGATCTATTTAAGCTTTGAATTCCAGTGTATTTAAAAGGCTTTTATATGTGTTTGAATATTTGATTTTAGTTTTCAGCCAACGTTTTCAGGTATTTCAACTGTCGGTTGAAGCCTGTCATAGCTTGAATTAGGGCGTGTGCATAGTAAACGTCGATTCAGACAGGCAGATTGTGTGGAAAAGCGAGATAAAGAGCTATTCGTATCCCGTTTGATCACACAGACTTCAGCCTGCCTGCCTGTCTGTCTGTCTGAATCAGCGTTTACTATGCACGCAGTCTTAGATAAGAGCCCCGTCAGTCAAACAGGCTTAGAATAAGGCTGATGTCAGAGTGAACGCTAGATGCGAGACGATCTTATAAAGCTTCTCGAAGCTACCTGATTTTACAAAAGTTATCACAAAAGGCATCGGAGTAAAAGCGATGCAATAAGCTCGATTTGAAATGACTTCTTATGAAATTTCAAATATTGAACTGAACTATTCAGCATTTCTTGTAATAAAACAACGCTTTCATTTTCACATACTTGCAAGAACCAATACAGAAAATTTTGCAAGTGTACGAACTATTCAAAAAGCGTTTCTATAATCAAGAAAGTTTCAATTCTCGTTTCTTCAGCTATATAATCTTTGACATTTTCACAAAGCTATCAGTTCTTATGTTGGGTTCAGTAAGTTGTAAGAAAATTAATGTGAACGAGAAGCTTCACAAAAAATGATAGTTCTCTTTCACTCAGAATCCAATATGAATTCTGGAAATGGAAAGCTGGAAAACTATAAAGATCATGACGACAACCTACTGCGCGAAGAGTAATTTTTAGATTCAAAAATCATTTCATTATCATATTTCGAATTCTGAATGAAACTGAACAGAGTACTAGGCTTAAACATCTAATCAATTTATGTATCTTACGTTTAATATTCTACACACTATTTCCATTCCAAAATTTCAATCAACTTCGGAAAATAAACAACGAATGAGATCATTCCATTCGATTTTTTGATATTGAATTTAGAACTAAATGTTACATAACAAGAAAACTCAATATAACGTTAGTTATTGGCCAAGTCTTTTAATTATAAAACTAACACGAGCGTGGCTCTGCCCAAATAAGGCAAAATTTTCGACATGCATAGCTTTGTAAGTTAAAGTCACAGAACATTTCAACTCAGAATAGTTACTATTTGATGGTATTCTGGTACTGAGAAAGTAGAACGGGCATTGTGCAAGTGGTGAAGCTCCGCTTTACTAAAGACTTTACTAAAGGAGCCAGGATCAAAATTGATTGACTACACAGTAGCAAAGGGTGGCTCTGGTGAGGAAATTCAAAAGGCCATCGTGCGTGTACGTTATTTTCTTCGTATCGTTGATATCGAAACTATAGCAATATTGGTTTATAATAGAACGTTTTTTATGCTTGGTGACACTTTCGGTACCTTCATGTTGAAGAAACGGAATATACTCAATAACATCTCGATGAGACGGTAGTTTTGTAAGTTTGTGTGTTACTTTTCACGAAACGCTAGTTTTAGGAATATCAGATAGTTTGTTTGTATTTGGTTCGCTTGTGTATGAGGTTGTGTGCCTTTTCCTTTAGTTGCTGCTTTGTTTGTTGAATTGTTATACCCTAAACCTGAAAGGTCAGGGTATATTAACTTTGTGCAAACGTTTGTAACGCATAGAACGAAGCGAGTCCGGTATAGAAAAGTATATATATTCTTGATCAGCGTCACCACGTGAGTCGAGCTATCTATGTCCGTCCGTCCGTCCGTCCGTCCGTCCGTCTGTGTGTTGTCCGTATACACAGGATAAGAAGAAGGAGTTGAGATAATTGGATGAAACTTGGTACACATGGTCACAAGTACCCAAGGACCTGCACTATTGAATATTTTTGGAATCCGCCCACGGACACGCCTACCTCCCATACAACGCAAAAATTTAAAACTGCATAACTCAGCTCATAATAAGCCTACAACAACAAAATTTGGTATGTGTGTGTTTTGTACCAACACAAAGATGTCTTTGAAAAATGGACGTCATCCGCTCACGGACACGCCCACCTCCCATACAACCCAAAAATTTAAAACGCAATAAATAAGCCTCTGTTTAACCTACAGAGCTAAAATTTGGCACGTATGTTTTTTATAACAAAAAAAAGATGGTTTTGAAAAATGGACATCGTCCGCCCACGGACACGCCTACTTCCCATACAACGCGAAAATTGAAAATTGCATAGCTCAGCTCATAATTAGCCTACAACAATAAAATTTGATATGTATGTGTTTGATACCAACACAAATATGTCTTCGAAAAATGGACGTCATCCGATCACGGACACGCCTACCTCCCATACAACCCAAAAATTGAAAACGCAATAAATAAGCATGTGTTTAACCTACAGAGCTAAAATTTGGCACGTATGTTTTTTATGACAAGACAAAGATGGTTTGGAAAAATGGACTTCATCCGCCCACGGACACGCCCATTTACAATTAATTTTTTTTTTTTTTTTTTGAAAAGTGGGTTTAGGGTATTTCATAGTCGGCCTAGACCGACTTTAGACTTTCTTTACTTGTTTTTTTATGTAATAATATGTTTCTAGCTAAACGACTGGAGCGGTTTTGATGAAATTAAACGAAGATTATTCTTACCTAGGATTCTGATCTAAGATTCCTAGGTAAAAATGTTATAAAAACTGGCTATTATTCTAATTGAGACGCATCCAACGATATCCTTTTTTTACGATCGGGTTAAAACTGGTGATGTTACACAAAAAAAAAAACCATTTGGGGCAGATTTGGATTCACAAAAAAAAAAATTTTATAATGTATTATTTTAAACGTTCTATAGCCATTTTTTTCATACAAACGTTAAAAACTAAATAAAAGCATAGATGTAGTTTTGTTGAATCTATCCAAATTGCTAATAACCATTATTTTCAAAATGTTGACCCAAAAGAGAATTCTAGAATCAACAAGATTGTTACTAAAAAATTGTTTGTCAATTGAAAGCAGATTAAGAAGTATGCTATCATCTATTCGAAGGCGTGGAATCTCTGACGGATGCAGCTAATGTTTCAGAAAGCAATAAAAAAATCACTTAATCCTTCAAAAGTTACAAGTGCAGAAAATGAGAAATTTTCATTATTATTAATTTAAATATTTAAGAGAAAAAGAGTCACAGAATTAGTTAAGCTCTTTGTATTTTTCGCACATATGCAGAACTAGTGCGATGGTTAAAATAAGTTCGTGGTTATAACTTTTAATTGATTTGAGATATAAAGTTATTTCCTTCCAATAAATTATTTTAGAATTAAATTAATTTAATCATTTTACCTTATATTTTGAGAAAAAAAATTAAATTTTGTGGTCTCATTCAAAAAGGTATAATTTAAATATAAACAAAAAAGGAACAGTAAAACTTTTATAAATAAAGCTTACTGATCAGCCTTAAATACAAAAAAAAAAAAATAAATAAAATCGATTCAAAGATGGTAGAGACATCTGCTTTCCAATTTAGAACATTCAATTTGAGAGAGTTTTTCTCTTTCTTAGCATTTCTTTGAAATACACTCTAAATAACTTACGACATTATTAAGAAAATTCAATAAAAATATTTTTGGTTAGAGCTTCACAGTCATTTATAACATTTGAAGGAAAGTTTAACAAACTTTTAGAAATAGCTAATTAGAAAAATTGGAAAACCGTTCAAATTCGACCAAGATTTGACATGGAGAGTAGAATTTTTACAAATTTGACGATTGATGAAAAAAACTCAAATTCAACCAACGTAAAAGCTCTGTCCTTACCAAATTCCATTTTTATCAAAGAGTGAGTTTTTTCTTAAAAAGTTAATTTCTCTCTTAGCAGGTTGGGAAAAGGAGGTTGAGTTCTTATTAATACTTAAAAAGCCTACGACAAAGTACAATGTTCACATATTCTTCTATATAAAATTGATCGAACGAATGAGTAATTTTGGTTAATTTATCTATGTTGTATAAAAAAAGACAGGACTTAATGGTATTCAGTCGGCCAAAATACCATAATACCCCCCCAACCAACATGGTCTCGGTCCGCCCCTGCTTGGAGTTACTATTTGGTGATATGCTTCCTCCAGAAACTATCAACTTGTACCTTCCTACTTCCCCATTTTCATTTTTTTTCTAACCTCATTATCCAGTTTTTCAAGAAAGTCCACCATCTTGCTTATTTTCACCGGCTTTTCTGAGTTTTTTTGTTTATATTGGTTGTAAAATATATTTTTAGCTGAAGTTCATCCTCACCCACAAAAAAAAAAAAAAAAAAAACTGGATACGGGCCTGTGCACATGTTCAGGTAATGTTACCCATTAACGCCAGCATTGCTTTACAAAAACTTTAAAAATCAACGCATGGAGTTTACGAGTTGAATTTTGGAGGAGATAAAGTTTAACGTATTGGATTTATTAAGCAAATAAACATTTAACTTACTTAAGTGAGGGAGATATCTTGGAATTTTTTAAAAAACAGCTCATTTGGACATTTATTTTTTACAGTGAAGTAGACTTAATATAGTTTTTACTTAGAAAATGATGACTGAAATGTGAAGCCAAAAGATCAAGCTGACAGTTCAACAAATTATAGATCTATTTCAAGTGACCTTTCAACCTTTTAAATTCTTAAGCAAATGCTGTTGCTTTAAAGCAACGTTGGCTTGATATGAAAACAATTTCAATGCATTTTATTTAGTCTCTGTTCAAGTAAAAATAAACTGCTGTGATTTGGGTTCAGCATACTTTTTACCAATAATTTGTCCCAAGCAAAAAAACCCACATCGGCCACCACTTTTTCGTTCCTTCTATTCTGATTTGATAATTATAATATCTGCCTATCAAAATATATTCAATCGAACGATGTATTTCTCAATTGGTTGTTGTTTCTGTTAGTATAAAAGTGTATAAAAGTGCAGAGAATAAATTAATAACTTATATTTTCCTTTTTTATTTGGTTTTTTTATTTATTTTAAAACTTGACATTTGACATATTTTAATTAAAAATTACTAAATTCCTTAGATAGGGCATATTCATTTTTTTTTAATATCAATCCATAAGTGGCATGCACTGGGCACAAATGAGCATGTTTTTATACCCTAAGCCTGAAAGGTCAGGGTATATTAACTTTGTGCAAACGTTTGTAACGCATAGAACGAAGCGCGTCCGGTATAGAAAAGTATATATATTCTTGATCAGCGTCACCACGTGAGTCGGGCTATCCATGTCCGTCCGTCCGTCCGTCCGCCCGTCTGTCCGTCTGTGTGTTGTCCGTATACACAGGATAAGAAGAAGGAGTTGAGATAATTGAATGAAACTTGGTACACATGGTCGCATGAACCCAAGGATCTGCAATATTGAATATTTTTGAAATCCGCCCACGGACACGCCTACCTCCCGTACAACGCAAAAATTGAAAACTGCATAACTCAGCTCATAATGAGCCTACAACAATAAAATTTGGTCTGTATGTGTTTTATATCAACACAAAGATGTTTTTGAAAAATGGACGTCAGCCGCTTACGGACACGCCCACCTCCCATACAACCCAAAAATTGAAAACGCAATAAATAAGCCTATGTTTAACCTACAGAGCTATATTTTGACACATATGTTTTTTGTAAGAAAACAAAGATGGTTTTGAAAAGTGGACATCATCCGCTCACGGACACGCCTACCTCCCATACAACGCGAAAATTGAAAACTGCATAACTCAGCTCATAATAAGCCTACAACAATAAACTTTGATATGTATGTGTTTTATACAAACACAAAGATGTCTTCGAAAAATGGACGTCAGCCGCTCACGGATACGCCCACCTCCCATACAACCCAAAAATTGAAAACGCAATAAATAAGCCTCTGTTTAACCTGCAGAGCTAAAATTTGGCACGTATGTTTTTTATGACAAGACAAAGATGGTTTTGAAAAATGGACGTCATCCGCCTACGAACACGCCTTTTTCCCATACAACCCAAAAAGTTTTAAACTCAATAAATAAGGTTATGTTTGTCATAGAGAAATTCAATTTGGTATGCATGTATTTTATACCAAAACTAAGGTTTGTTCAAAAATTGGAAGTAATCCGTCCATGAACACGCCCACTTCCCATAACGAAAGCACAATAAAGGCATTAACTGTGAGCTACAGGAATAAAACTTGGTATGTGTAAATTTTTCATCAATATTTAAATGCATATAAAATATAGGCTTCATCCGCCCTTGGAGACGCCCATTTACAATAAAAATTTTTTGTTTTTGAAAAGTAGTGGGTTTAGGGTATTTCATAGTCGGCCTAGACCGACTTTAGACTTTCTTTACTTGTTTGTTTTTTTAAATGTAGTGTATTATTTATTAACTTTGATTATATTTTATTTTGTCTTCTTAAAATGTTTATACAAATTTTAATTTTACAAATCAATAAAAAAAATATTTGCTGCAAAAATTTTTTTCATAAAAATCTTGATCTTGAAACTTAAACATCATAAAATATAAATTTTATAAAAACATATTGTGTTATTTTATGTACACCAGAATAAACAAGACCAAAACGACTTAAATTGGGCACAAGTGAGCATATTCATTTTTTGATAAATGATGCAAACATCACGTAAAGTATGCACGAATGGGCGAATTAATTTTTTGATAAACAATAACATTAGGGCTGGATATCAAGAAAATTATGGCTTAGCTCAGAATCTCTCCCAAAGCTAATTGGTTTGAAATTGTTTTCAGCTCAAATTTCTCTCCGTGTATACTATTCAACATTTACGGCCAACGTTGCTTCTAAAAACAACACCCATTTTGCGGTAAACCACAATTTTGTTTTGTTTTATAATTCAAAAATTGTTATCCAGATCAAAAATCATCGAAATCGGCTAGTGGAATCATACCTCAGTGGTTAATAGGCTGGGCAACGGAATGACATTATTTGGAAACGCCCACTCACGTGCTGTTGTTAGCATACAATTAAAAACGGTACACGAGATAAGGTACACGCTTGCAGTTGCATGTGCGAGCGCGTACCTTTTGTTAAAACTTTAAAATGAGAGCTCATATGGGACGAGAACGCAGCAATGGGACTTCGTTTTTCATAATTTTTTTTTTAAATTTTTCAAGATATTTTTTAGAGTGGTCCATTTATCTAATCCATCCATCTATCTGTTTCGTTAGTGCCACTCTCGCTATTATTTCGTCATATCCAATTTTTAAATATTTCATATTCATATTTCAATTTTTTTAAATTTTTCAAAATTACAGTGAATCAAAAAAGTTTAGGCACAAAGCAGTTATGAGTTTAAATTTGTAAGTACAACTTCTTCCAGTACACTTGCAGAAAAGAAAAGTATAAGCATTTAAAAAATAAACATTTCATTTTGTATTTACACCAAAATAAAAATTTAATTTCAATTTTAATTCATATTAAATGTTACAATACTAAAAAAAACATGATTTTGACATCAAAAAAGTTTAGGCACAAGTGATTATGTTTTTATTAAAGTGAGTAAATTTAAAGTCCTTGAATATTTGGCTAGACCTCCTTTGGCCTAAATTATCGCCTCTTAACGTCTTCGCATTCTTACAGATTTTGATGTCTTCTCTGGTGATATTATTGACCATTCGGTGCGTATGGCTTCCTTGAGCGCATTTTAGAAGTATTTTATTTGAGATTTCGTATTTTTTTCTAGTAAGTACCAAATATGCTGAATGGGGTTCATATCGGGTGCTTGCAAAGGTGTTTTTAGCTGATTTCAGAGTTAGATAAGCCATTCCAGCAAAAGATAAGACCAATTTTTTGGGTCGTTATCTTGTTGAAATTTATATTGTATCCCAGTTAGCCCCAATTTTTCAACACTGGGTGTCAAATGCTCATTTAAAATATCCAAGCAAAGGTGTTTATCCATTTTATCATCAATAAAAATGAGATTCCTAACTCCAGACACCGCCAAATACCCCTTAATCATTCGATTTCCGCCACTGTATTTCACTGTTTTTTTATGCTATTTTCCTACAGCTCTTTTTTCAGTTTTCTTATACGGTTTTGAGCGCCATATGATGCAAACAAATTGTATTAAGATCCATCACTAAAAATAATACAATCCCAAAATGAATCCGGCTCATTTACGTAGGGTTTTGGGAACTCCAAACTCTTTTTTGTATTTGAAGCTTAAATTTGTAGCTTGCGCCGATAAACTCGAACCTGATATCCAGCTTCATTAAGTGTATCGCGAAGTGGTCGAGCATCAAAGTTTTTTCAAATCGATGCTGTATTTCGTGGCACAATTTAACAGCTAAATTTTAGGGTTTTGAGTAACTGCAGGCACTACAATCTAATCCTGGTGCAGCGTTAAAATTCTGGCACGACCAGATCGGCTCTTACGCTTTACTATACCGGTATTTTATAATGATTTATGATGTTACTGACACTTGAATATGATCTCTTTACTAATTTACCGGTTTCGCGATACGGTTTTTTCTATACATAAACATTTATTATTATGTTACGAACGTCAACCGAAATTTCTGTTCCATTGCTTATTTCTTCGCTTAATCTTTACCGAAACCGCTCAATCTTTACCGAAACCAACATCAACACTCAGTAAAAACTTTTAACAAATAACTTAAGCGCAAAAGTAAAGACAAAAAACCAAGAGATATTGCTAAATAAGAAACAACATGAGTCACATACAAAGTGTGCCTAAACTTTTTTGATAAGGACTTTTCCTTCATCCGCTTAAATTTTGATTGGTAGTTTGAAGTAACGGGACATTTTTTGGATATTAAGAAAGAACTATTTCTAATGGTACTTACTTCATTAAAACTTTGGTCAAATTCGTTATTATTAGATACTTAAGCAACACTTTTTTTCAGAAACATTGCTTGTGCCTAAACTTTTTTGATTCACTGTATGTTTTGATAAAGTCTGAGCTTTCTATCTGAGCATTCCGAAATTGCCGCTCCCTCTTAAACATTATTTTTTGTCATTAGCTTTTTTCGAAATACTTTTGTAGCTATTACTGTATTTCTTTATAAATAATCACCATTTCTTCAAACCTTTTCAGTCGAATTTGAAAACTCAATTTTATACTTATTAAGTTCAAATAATGTCAAAGAGAAAAATTTAAAAACTGCATTCAAAAACAACTCAATGGAAAAAAGAAAAACAAGACCTCGAACTGCAGATTTACAATTTATGGCGTAGCACATCTTAACTATTATTCAGTTCTAAACTAATAAGGCAAATATTGAATATCCTGCTACGATCCAACTATTCTATTTGTGTGTACCAAAAAAAAAAAAAAAAAACATTTTTATACGCGTCAAGCCTTAATAATCGGCAAATACTTTTTCGTTTGCCTTGCTTATAGAACAAATCTTATGCCAAAAAAAAAAAATAAAAAAAAGTAAATAAATATAATAATTCTGCCTTGACCTCATGCTATTGCAAAAGCATCATTAACACCATTGTTGTTGGATTTTTGCTTGATTGTCAGTGCATTAAAAAAATACTCGAATGGCATTAAATGTGGCTTCATTATAACGAGCATTCAAGCTCAACGTCGTTGTCGTCCTAAAGTCCTTGTTGCTCGTTTCAACAACCCCTAAGCGTTGCCATTTAATACTGTTAAACAGAAAATAAATGATAGTCGGCACAAACAAATCCTTTACGTGTCGCCTTAATGTAGACTTTGCAAGAACAAAATGAACAAACAAGAGAAGAAACAAAAACAACAAAAACAAAACAAAAAAAAAACAAAAAACACAACAACAGCAACAAATAGAAATATTACCAACAATATGGCAGCTTAATATAGTAGTAGTATGGCAACATATGCGGAGGGTTGAAAGCAAAAGCCACAGATTGCAGAAACAGAAAAAAAAAACAACAAAAATTGTTCCGTTCTACAGAGCAGAGTGCAAGAAAAGCAATGCACAAAACTAATAAAATAATATTAATAATCCTCGCTGACGTGTCATGCCGGCACACGCCTCGCACCACACCATCATCCCAGGGCTGTTAAAATCCTGATATCCTTGGCTACTTGCCTGCTTTTTGCACTGCTGCCAACACTCAATGATTATTGTCAATATATGATTTCTTTGTTCTTGGCATGAGCGTATTGTTGTTGTTGTTGTTGTTGTTGTTGTTATTTTATCCTTGTAAACTGCCATTTTTCCATTGACACGTTTCACTAAATGTTCTTTACACTCGCCTGACTGCGTTCTTGCTAAGAGCATTTAACTCCAAAATCACTTAAGTGAAAATATTATCCTTTCAATTGTTGCTGCCCATTTGTTTACTTTAAGCGCATATTTATTATTTTTTTCCTCCTTTCTTTCTTTTCTTAGTTTTGTTGCTTTTACGTGGATTTGTTTCCTTTAACATTTGAAACGCTGAACTTATGTTTGTTCTTGGGTATTTTTTTTTCATCAATATTTATTATCACTAGCCAACTTTTATTTTGTTATTTTTCTTTCTCGCCATATTCAACAACCAGCTAGTTATTTCAGCAGCAATTGATCGCCGTAAGTGTTGCTGCAACTGTGTTAATTTGCTCACGTTAGCTATTTGTGCGCTTTTGTTTGAAATTCTTTGGCATTCATTTTGATTAATATTTGCTTAGTTTGATTGTTTGGCTTTTCTATTGTTGTTTATTCGAACAACAGTTTGTTGTTTGTTTTGACCAAATATTTTTAATATAAACAATGTATTCTGATTGTTGGCGCTGCCTTCAACTACACTCAAAAGTCAATGAAATTTTGTGTTGAATGAATGAAATGAATCGTACTCGTTTTATGAAAGAAAAATCAAACTGATTTTTTATAAAAAAGTGTAATATTTTAATTAGTTCATATAAGTTTTCGTAAATATGACGTTTGGTGATTTGGTGTAATGAACAACGAAACAGCTATCCAGTCTACTGGCTACTCTTTGCATTAGCACTGTTGTTGCCTCAAATTGATTGCATGTGATTCTAACATTATCAAAATTTTCATTTAATTACTCAAAGATCAACATGCTTCAGCAATTTTCTCAAAACTCAGCCAAATGAACTTATATCAAATATTTAATTATAAGTCTTTAAGTGTTTAGCTATCTGCGCCTAGAAACTCTTGCTCTAAAGTTTCATTAACGCAAAGTGAGCTAATATGTAATGGAAGTAATTTTAAAAACTATCTATCTAGATGTGCATCAGTCTTGTGCGCACCTTGCCTAGCACAACTTTTCCAGCCAAAGATTGTCACACACACTCCACTCAAACATTGAAGATACTGAAGACTCTGCTTAATTAATTTATTGAGTTCACATCAACGAACGAACGCAGAAGCTGAACCACAGAGTTGTGAATTTTAATGGTCACTTCATTAACTCAATTTCAGAATCTATCGTAAATTGCTTTGCCTTGAGGCAGGCGCAAAGGAACTAGCAAGACAACGACCAGAACGATTTTCATATCCATGTGTTCCCGGCAATAAATATGCTGCTCGTATTGTAATGATATGCATGTGAAAATCTTTAGGTTTCCGCTGTGTTGTCGACCACATTATATTCCAGTCAGTCATAAATGAATAGGTCAAAAGTTACATCTTTGCCTTTGTTTTTAGCGCCTACGTGTCTTCAAGAACTCAGCAACTTAATTAACAAGAAAATTAATGAGTTTTATGATGACTGCGTTTATGAGCCTTGTTTGATTTTTGGGTTTTTTTTTCTTCGGGTTTTGGGAAGCCAAACTAAATAAATGGTCAGAAACATTGATAATGTGTGGTCAGCAGTCGGGCTCATCTTACACCAGACTATAAAAAAAAAACTTTTACGATATAATAACGACATCATCAAATCGACATAGTTACAACATAAATATGTATATAAAAATCAACAAATCCTAATTATCTCTATTTAAACAACTAATTTAAATGAATCGTAAAAATGAATGTTCATGCCATGGCAATGGAATATGCATGCAGGCTTTTGTGTTTTGATTAACTTTTTTCACTGGTTTTTATGGAGCAGACGAAAAACACAAAAACAGACAAAACAAACATACATTTTTAATTACAAAATTATTAAAACAAACATTTAATTTTTTAATAAATAAAAAAACTATCATATGTAAAAAAATGTTCAAAAGGTAAAGCGAGTTTAATTTCACCTTTCATACTTTCACTCACTGTTGTAGTTCAAGTGTGGTTCTGCAAAATCCAAAATTTTCGGATTTTGGGGAATCCTTCGAATACATATATGTCCTTTGTTAAGTAAGACTGGCGTGTAATTTTAGGAAAATTATGTTTCTAAAATTTTTTTTAGCTTTGAACTAAGGATTTCAGGTGTCAAACCTATTCAGTCAAGTCTGCCTTGGTTCGAAAATGTGGACATAGATATGTAGGAGAGAAAGGGAAATAAAAAAAAACACGTTGTATCCGTGGCGGAGCGCTATATAAACCTGCGAATTTGAATCTGAGACAAGTGTTATGCCTTTACATCAGTCAATTCGATGTATGAAGCAATCTCATTTCACAAACATCTCTACAACTACAACTCTAAAGCAATAAATATGTATTGATGAATTTTTTTCAGTTCAGTCGATTAGACATAAAGAAAGAATTAAAGAAAGGTCAAAGCGGGGAAAGTGGTCATGGCCTGTCCAGGATTCGAGCCCCGGACCTCTGGTTTGGCATTCAAGCACGCCTACCACCCGACAACCGAGGATATATACAAATACAAATGTTACCTTAACCTGACGATACATGTTGGAAAATAATAACCTGAGATTTGCTTAAATGCTTAAATATATGTTATATATATCAGATTATTTTTTTGGGTGTAGGACCATGAGCAAATCAATTTATTAAAAAAATTAAAATTGGGAAAAACTTTTCATTAAATGTATCGAGCATAAAGAAGACTGAGGCATTGTTGAGACATAAACAGCTACTCGCCGAAAGAAAACAAAAAAAAAACCCAAATAAAAATTTCTCAAAATTGTGCAATTTGCAAGGAACACAAATAAATACATCAACTGCTGCAGCCAAGGTCAATAGCCGAAAAATAATTTAATTCAACTCATCCAAATCTTTCAATCAAAATCTACTGATGATGAGCATCACTCCAAAACTATTTTTATCAAATTCCAAGTTTGATAGAATTGTGAAGGCGGTAGCAGCTGCCACAAGACTTTCACTTAAATCCACCTAAATATTTAAATTTTTCTCTTCGCCAGTTTTATTGGGTCAGTCAGATTAACTTTAATCTTTGAAATAAGATAAAGCATTTGGATAACAACAGCAAAAAACGCCAACGCAGTTGATTTATGGTCAACACGGACTTAACGGAATTTTCAATAAACAATTCAAATAATCATCTCATTAGTCGACAAAATGTTCAACTTAAGGGAACACAAAACAAAATTGATCACCACATTGTAGAAGAGTGGAAGTTAGAGTTCGGCCACTCAAAGACAAATAGAAAATAAAAACAAAAATACACAATTTGTAGATTGTTTTTTTTTACTCTAACTTATTCGAGAGGATTTTTTTTTTTTATTTATTTTTTTGTTGTTGTGCTTTTTCCCACTTGCAAACAAACTCAAAGCGTAGCAATAATAAAATTTATTAAAAGCAACAGAAAAGCCAATAAAAAATAAAGAACATGATGAAGCAAAAAACTATAAAAAAAGCCAAAGCATTCAACAGCTTTATAAAAAAATAGGTAAAAAAAAAACAAAAAAAAAACAAAAAAACCACGAGTTGTAGATGTTTTACGTTTCTGACATTTAACATTAGCAACAGCGTAAATAATAAATAAATAAATTAAAAGAAACAACCTCGAGTCGATGGGGTTCATTGCACAACTTTTAGTTTTTATCTGGTGCATTAAATCAGCAATTGTTGCCATGTTGTAGTTGTTGTTGTTGTTGTAGTTGTTGTTGGCTTGCACAGGACTTACTTGCTTTGTGTACTTGCAAAGCTATTCGAGAAGGTGTTGCAAAAACATTTATATGCAACAAAATGACAGCTGCACGATTTTAATTATGACTTTTATTTATATTTTAATTATCTTGTTTCGACAACATTTTTTTGATTCAGTTAACCTGGTGAACCAAGAAAATCTATTTTTAATTAAAGTATGAAGCTTTTTCCAGAAGGGAAGTTATTTTTTTTTAAGCTTGCAAGTTTTTTGTAAGCGTTAGTTTTTCAAACTTGATTTCATAAAATGTGATTTTAAATATTTAAATATTCAATATTTAAATAAGCTATACACAATACATACTTATATTAAATCATTCGAAAATAGCTTAACTGCAATTAAATATAGTGTGTGTGTGTGTGTGTGTGTGACATCTTAAAATGGTTAATTATTTTAGTCGTCAATGGAATTTCTAAAAAAAAAACACTTTCCATTTAAAGTGTTGATAAGAACAGTTAAATTCAGTTTATATTCGTGAAATATTGAAATTGTGAAACATTTTGAATTAGTTAAAACATTTAAGCATATCTTAAAACTAATCATAAATGTATGTGGTAACATAAATTAATACCTAATATTCAATTCTCTATTACCACATCGATCGTATCATATTCATCAAGTCATACTCATTGTAACACAGCCATGATACCATGCATGATACCAAACCATACCTTTACCATAACAATTCTATTCATAGCGTGACTGTATTAAGTTTTACCATATCTCATAAAGGCCTTTACCCCGGAGTAAAAAAGGTCGGAATTTTTCGAGGAAAATAGCAGTTCACACTTTTGATGGCCACCAAATATTTTTATATGAAATAAAAAACAAGTAAAGAAAGTCTAAAGTCGGTCTAGGCCGACCCTAAACCCACTTTTCAAAAATAAAAAAATTTTTATTGCAAATGGGCGTCTCCGTGGGCGGATGAAGCCTATATTTTAATTGCATTTAAATGGTGATGAAAAATTTAGACATAACAAGTTTTATTCCTGTAGCTCACAGTTAATGCCTTTATTGTGCTTTCGCTATGGGAGGTGGGCGTGTTCATGGACGGATTACTCCCAATTTTTGAACACACATTAGTTTTGGTATAAAATACAGACATACCAAATTGAATTTCTCTATGACAAACATAACCTTATTTATTGAGTTTTAAACTTTTTGGGTTGTATGGGAGGTAGGCGTGTCCGTATGCGGATGACGTCCATTTTTCAAAAATATCTTTGTCTAGTCATAAAAAACATATGTGTCAAATTTTAGCTCCGTAGGTTAAACAGAGGCTTATTTATTGCGTTTTCAATTTTTGGGTTGTATGGGAGGTGGGCGTGTCCGTGAACGGATGAGGTCCATTTTTCCAAGACATCTTTGTGTTTGTATAAAACCCATACATATCAAATTTTATTGTTGTAGACTAAATATGAGCTGAGTTATGCAGTTTTCAATTTTCGCTTTGTATGGGAGGTAGGCGTGTCCGTGGGCGGATGATGTCCATTTTTCAAAACCATCTTTCTTTTGTTGTAAAAAATATATGTGCCAAATTTTAGCTCTTTAGGTTAAACAGAGGCTTATTTATTTCGTTTTCAATTTTTGGGTTGTATGGGAGGTGGGCGTGTCCGTGAGTGGATGACACCAATTTTTCAAAAACATCTTTGTGTTGATACAAAACACATACATACCAAATTGTATTGTTGTAGGTTAATTATGAGCTGAGTTATGCAGTTTTAAATTTTCGCGTTGTATGGGAGGTAGGCGTGTCCGTGGGCGGATTCCAAAAATATTCAATAGTGCAGATCCTTGGGTCCATGTGACTATGTGTATCTCAACTCCTTATTCTTATCCTGTGTATACGGACAACACACAGACGGACAGACGGACGGACGGACGGACGGACCGACGGACGGACGGACGGACGGACGGACGGACGGACGGACGGAAGGACGGACGGACGGACGGACGGACGGACATGGATAGCTCGACTCACGTGGTGACGCTGATCAAGAATATATATACTTTTCTATACCGGACTCGCTTCGTTCTATGCGTTACAAACGTTTGCACAAAGTTAATATACCTTGACCTTTCAGGTTTAGGGTATAATAATCAAAGAATGTTGGGAGGAGAATTTGATAATACTTTGACTAAAATTTATTCGAATATGATTTCAAATTATTTCCGACCGAGATATTGTGTACACCAAAAATTGCTATTTTCTAAGACTCTCTGGGCAAAGCTCTGTCACCAAGCCGGTAAAATTTTACTGGATGAAAAAATTTCAGAATATTGTTAAAATTATACTAAATAATGTACGAAAAATTCACACACGAAGTGACTTTTAACGCTGAAACCCGTACCCCCTCCTAAAATAGTAAACCCAAATTATATCACTTCAACTATGCTGTAGAAACCAAAAATTAATTTCAGGCCAATTTTTGAACACATCTTAGTTTTGATATAAAATACATACCTACCAAATTTTATCTCTGTAAGACAAAAATAAACTTTAAATATCAAGTTTTCAATTTTATGGGTTGTATGGGAGGTAGGTGTCTCCGTGAGTTCCTATTTTTCAAAAACATGTTCGTTTTATTATAAAAAACATACGTACCAAATTTTATCTCTGTTAGATAAACACAAACTTATTTATGCAGTTTTCAATTTTTGCATTATATTGGAGGTAGGCGTGTCCATGAGCGGATGACGTCCAATTTCTTACAACATCTTTGCATTGTTATAAAAAACATACGTACCTCATTTTATTTGGGTAGGTGTCACAGAAGCTTATTTATTGAGTTTTCAATTTAAGGATTATATTGGAGGTGGGCGTTTCCGTAGGCGGATACCATTAATTTTTCGGAAACATTTCATTTTTCGATATGAAATATATACGTACCAAATTTTATTGTTGTAGGTTGATATTGAGCTCATGCATGCATTTCTTAGTTTTGCGTTGTGTGGGAGGCAGAGGCGTTCCTAGGCTTGGTGTCACCCGGGGCGGATACCCATGGTGTCGCCCCTATAAGAAATTTCTAAATGCACTTAGAAAGCAATTCGATGAAATTTTGTGTTTTTATTATTTTCTTTATGTTTTTCGAAAAAAACAACAGATGGCAAACAATAACAAATTGTTAAAAAAACAGAAGCAAATATTACATTTTGAAAAATTTTTGTTTTTATTGTAGTAAAATGCGATTTTAAAGAATTTAAGAACTGTTATTTGAACTTTTTTGCTTGCAAGCTATAGTAAGCGCCGCAGTCAAAAATTTTGTATTAAAATAGCGCGATTTGAAATCATTAAATTTATAAAAAATCGCCTGCACCAAAAAATTTTACCACTCAATTTGTAATAAAAATATTTTATATTTTATAAATTAAATGATTAAAAAGAGGGTTAAAAGTTATTATTGCAGGCGAAACATTTTTATTGAAAATGTCGTGATTGTTAAATTTAACAAAAATTGTAAAAGTGGTTGAAATTGGTCAGTTCCTAAGGGTACTTTCCTTGGTTACTTTTCTTATATTAATTTTTTACATTATTTTGTATGGGAGATGCATGCCAAAGTTGGCCGATCTTAACAAAATTTGATCAAACGGCTGGCAATTAGAGGAATTGATGTGCACTGAAAATGGTAGAAATTGATAAGACCTTAGGGGTACCTCCCTAGGATGTATATTTAAATTTCACATAATTTTGTATGGAAGGTACGTACAAAAGTAACCCGATCCTTACGAAACTCAGTGAGAATGGTAGACATATAGATAATAGATGTTTATTGAAAATTACAGAAAGATGTTTATTTTGAAAGTCAAAAGTTAATACTTCAAATAAAATTTCAAAAAAGTTTCGCTTGAATCCAAGAATCCGTTTTTTTTCTTTTTGCTAAAGATTTTAAAGATATGTTAAAAAAATCTCTTAAATTTTATATAACTTAATAATTTGGTTCAATATTCTAAAATTAAGAAAAACAAAAAAAAAACAAATTTTGTTACTATTTTCATACCATTTCGATGTATTAAAAGTGAGCTGTCCTAAATACTGGCATTTCTTACTTTAAGAGTTGCAATATTTGAAATAACCTCATCGAAATCAGTAATATTGATTTCAAGCTCGTTTGCAATGGATAAAAAAGCAAGATCGGAAACTCTGGCCTGTCCCATGGAATACCTTGAAAGTCCAATGGAAGTCCAAGTAAGTCTGTATTAATTTAAGCTTTGAAAAACTCCTTTCGCATGAAGCTACTGATAAACAAATTGTAAGAAATATTTTCAATGCTAATGAAATATTTGGCGAAGTTTCCAAAAATGACCACTCGAAAATGAAAGTGAGCATATCTAATGCTGTCTAATGTTGGCGCTTTCGAAATCGATTTGTGCTGCATTTATGTGTCTACGTAGCATCGCAAATAATTTCAACAACTAGCTCCTTTTCTGAAATTTCGTCGTAAGCTGCTGCCAAATTTTGAACACTTAACATGGACTCATTTACGTTGTGTTACAAAAAGTTTTCGGATTTTACAGACTGAAACGTTTTCGCAATGTTTCTTCCTCATTGCTGAGACTTGCAAGCATAATTTTATATTTTGAAACAGCAATTACATTTTTACCGTAAAGTATTTTATCACTTTTTCTGTTTGTTTGAGAAATAAAAAAAAATCGAAATGGTGTCATCCCTAAAAGGTGGTACCCGGGACGGACCGACCCCCCTACCCCCCTAGGAACGCCTCTGGTGGGAGGTAGGCGTGTCCGTGGGCGGATTCCAAAAATATTCAATAGTACGGACAACACACAGACGGATGAACATAGCTCGTCAGCAGAATAGGTTCGCTGCTTTAAGGATATACAAAAGATTTTTTTTCTCCCAAAATGAGAATAGCAGTAAACTTTTTGTTGTTGTTTTCTCTTTAGTGTTTTATTATAAAAAAGTAGGTGAAGCAAAATTTTAAATAAAGTAACCGTTAATTTTCTGTTGTTATTAAGCTATAGCATAAAAAAAACTCGCGTGTAGCAACGTACACGTGGCAGAAGTGAAATTTCTTTAACAGTAAGAAAAAAGAGAGATTTTAGTGTGAAATAGAGAGAGAAAGTATCTGAAAAGAAATTCAATCAATACGAAATGGAATAATAATCTGTTGATTCAATATTTGCATGCAGGGGCCGTCTCGGCTATGGTTTTTATCAAAAGTGTCACATATTATCTTTTATCTCTTTGTTTTTTTTTCCGACAAAAATAAAAGTTATTTTGAGCCTTATAGTTTTTTGGGCAAAAATAACAGTTACTTTTGACTTTTATTTTATCGGTCGAAAATAACAGTTATTTTCTGCCGTTTATTTTTTCGGTCAAAAATATCAGGTAGTTTATATTTGTTCAAGTCATTTTACCGACTAAAAAAATGTTGATACCATTATTTTCATCTCATCGGTGAGACATTTTACACATGGTGTCAACAGTTCAATCTGTCAAGCGGCCTTTAAAAAAAACACAAATTGCTTGATAATTTTGACCGAAAAAATTACAGATAAAATAAAAGTCAAAAGAACCTTTATTTTTCCTCGAAAAGTACAAGGCAAAAAATAACACTTAAATTTTAACTTTTAAAGAATCAGTCTTAAATTTAAAAGGAACTTAATATTCATGAGGCTGAGGACATTTGTAACATAATGGTAAATTTGGAAAAGTTTTTCAACAATTTTTTTCATTTGAAAATTGTAAAATAACAGTTATTTCGTTCCTTTTTTTTAGTTCAGTTGGTGTTTTAGTTGCTTTCGAATGCAAATCTTGTTCATTATTACCTCCTGCTTCCTGATCATAATAATTGCTATGTTGATAGAGGGCCTCATAAAGCAGCGAACGTTGATTGTTGAGTGCATCAACTTGGTTGGCTATAAAATTTTGTTGAGATGATGGCTGAGTTCCAAAATACATTTTAACAAAGCATCAGTGTGTTTTTTGGGGATTGGTTCTTTGTAGATTCACCAAAATACATTGATGTTCGGTAAAAATGCATTTTGGAACTCAGCCGATGTTGCAATCACCTTACCTTCATCATTAGTTACAGACTCAGATGCGGCTGCATTCTTAAGAGCTCTAATTCGCTCTCTATATTCACGAACGCGTTCTGCTCCTGTTTTAGCTATTTTTTTTTTTCCGTGCATACTTGTAGGATGGAAATTAATGTTACGGTTATGTTAATAATGTAATGTTAATGTTAATTATGGTATTTTCTGTATGTTACGCGTTTAGTTTTAATAACATTTTCTTTGGCTATTTTCATGTGCCTACATGGCGTAATGGTATAGATTAAGCAACGATGTTCGGGGTTCAATTCTCGGCAACGGCAATAATTTTTATAAATTTTCATATGAATTGAAAACGTTAGCCTAGCGTCACGAATAAGAGACCTTGAAATTTCACTCGCCGCCCAAGAAGTTTCACTTCAAAAAGTATGCACTTTTTGATGCGTCATTCATCATAATAACATTCATTTGAAGAAATCGAAATGAACAACTTTTATATTTATCTCAACTTATTATTTTTGTTAAAGTTAATCATTTTTTATAACGAGTGCTGTTTCCGCAACTTAATATGGTTTGAAAATCCGGTTTGGAATTGAATCATAAAGTTTCTCCAAGTAGTTGCAAGAAATTTCACTCCAAGCCACTTTAATGGTAGAAATGAGTGACTCTTGGTCTACAAAATGTCTACCGGATTCGTTCATATTCCGAAATAACCAGCCCAAAACAATTTCCATAATGTTGCGGTCCGGAGGGTTTGGAGTCCATGATATTAGTTGAATATTATGTTCACTGATTCAGCTTGTAACGGAACGTGCCTTATGAATAGGAGCGTTATTAGCGTTATTATGTTGTTAAATCCCTTGGAAGGATCCAAACATATTTTGAAACCTTGGGAAATCTTATTCTCGTAACGCTTTATATAAGTTACCCGTCATTCTGCAAGTTGGAAACTTCAGCTCAACAGTTTCAAAATTTGATATGGGGGGGGGGGGATATAGTCTCCCAAACAATTACACCTCTATGGCTATGGGGATGAGTTCAAAATCGTTTCTTCTTTCGCAATTTATAAAAGTAATAGTTATAATCAGCTGGTAAATACAAATTTAACTTTTTTTCTTTTTCGTCACAGAAAACTACCTACAACCATTCTCTTTTCCAAATGATGTGATTTTTGCAAATATTCAACCGATTTTCCTGCCGTTCAGGGTTAAGTTGTGAATTCTTCTTAATCTTATGTTTTGTTAGCTGCACTATTAATTAGTAACTTTTGGAGAAGAGCTGATGACGAAATATTCTGAAATGCATTGCAAAAAAAAAATTTATAGTTATATATAAGAAAACGGCTATGTTTGGGACATCAGAATAAATTTCAGTGCACAAATTTTACCTTTTTGTGGTAATGTTTAAAATATAGAAAGAAACAGCACGTTCATTGTTCAGCCTGGTTTACTTCCTATAAATTATTTTTAGAGTAAACCCTTTAAACACGAACTAATTTTTGGTATGATTGGCCAATGTTTTTTTTTACGAATAAAAAATAATTTATTTTTTAATTGGATTTTATAGACAAACTAGTAGATGGCCAATTATTGATAATTAGAATTAATCAACAATTTTTCCGGCAATATATAAAAATATTGCCGCAAAAAAGAATTTATTCAATTAAATATTTTCTTATTTTTTTTTTTATTTTTTTGCCATTTATACATTGTTTATTTATATTTTTTTAATAAACCCATAAATAACCAAATCCACTCCATTCCACGCAGTTGCAGAAGCTTGCATAAATTGCCCGTACGCGACAGTAAAGTAATTGTTTTTAGCAACAACAACAACAATGGCAATAATAAAACAACAACAAAGTATAAGCAGAAAAAAGGGTTGCCGACAATTTAATAATTTTTTTTTCGTTGCTGCTGCCTTTATGCTTAACGTAGCAGCAAACCTTGCAACAATTCTGTGGATATTGTTGTTTGTGTTGTTGTCGTCGTCATAGTAGCTGTGATTTGTTGCTTAAACATAAATTGTTGCAGCGAAAATTGCAGCAACTGATATCGTCACTGATGTTGACAGCATTGGATGCTGTTGTTATAGTTTCTGTTGATGTTGCTGCTGATGCAGTTGTGGCTCTCATGGCGGAATTTGCATTTTTATTATATTTTATATAAACGCTTAAGACTCAACAACTAGGATCAGCAACAACACACCCACTTGAAGGCGTTTAAAGTGTGTTTATAGATAGTTTCGCAATTTTATGACAATCAGCCAACTTTAATGTTATATGTGGCAACAATGGCGAGTATTTAGTTTAAAAAAAAAATATTTATAAGCCAGCAATTTAACACGAGTGCTTTAAAATGGATATTGCTGTGCTCCATTAGCACATTGCTTTTGTTGTTATTGTTGTTGTTGTTGTTGTGGCAGCAGCAATAAAATGTCAAAAACTGTTCTCTCTGTCTGTCAATGATGGCAACTTGAGTGGAGCTCATTGCTTTGTAGCTGCTGGTTGTTATGGTATGCTTGCTGTATTTGTTGTTGTTGCCTACACTATGTGAGTGACCACATTTTGAGAAGATTTAATGAGCGATTTAAGCCCATTGAAATGCTTTTAAATGCGACTCTGCGAGTACTGTTGGCTGTTGTTCTTAAATGTCTCGAATTAATTGAAATCGGGTGGCATGCAGTTAAATTATTTATAAATTGGCTTTCAATTTATTGATTTCAATCAGTTTAGTAATTTTTTGTTTTTTTTTCGAAAGAGTTTCTTATGAATCCATTATGTCCCACATCATAAAAAGAACACTATGCAGCTAAATTAATTGATATTGTTGTCAATTCATGAGGGCGGCGGCAGTTCTTTCTTTTTCCAATCGACATACTTAATTTTGATCTGCTCTATTTGATCGCCTTCATCGATGACAAGCAATTCATTAAAGTGACAGTCGTTAAATAAAAACATCATCAACTTGATGTATTTCAATAGCTTTGTTAAATAGGACGCCTTTGAAATTTTATTGTTTCTCGTTTAGGGCGAGATGAAAAAGAAAATCAATGTCAGAAATAGAACACACAGTGAAAGGCTTAAATTCTCACAACTTAGAAAACATTAATTAAATTCATTCTAAGAATTGCCGAAATCAAAATTATTATAGTATAAATCTATAAATAAATCTATAAATCTAAATAAATCATTTATTGTTATTTTTAAATTTTCTGCAAAGTAACAGTTCTTCTACTAAATATTGACTATAGAAGCAGTACTACTAAATTTTAGTCGTATAATGCATTTTACACTAACAATCTTTATATTTAAGTCTAAGTCTAAGTCTAAGTCTAAGTCTAAGTCTAAGTCTAAGTCTAAGTCTAAGTCTAAGTCTAAGTCTAAGTATAAGTCTAAGTCTAAGTCTAAGTCTAAGTCTAAGTCTAAGTCTAAGTCTAAGTCTAAGTCTAAGTCTAAGTCTAAGTCTAAGTCTAAGTCTAAGTCTAAGTCTAAGTGTAAGTCTAAGTCTAAGTATAAGTCTAAGTCAAAGTCAAAGTCAAAGTCAAAGTCAAAGTCTAAGTCTAAGTCTAAGTCTAAGTCTAAGTCTAAGTCTAAGTCTAAGTCTAAGTCTAAGTCTAAGTCTAAGTCTAAGTCTAAGTCTAAGTCTAAGTCTAAGTCTAAGTCTAAGTCTAAGTCTAAGTCTAAGTCTAAGTCTAAGTCTAAGTCTAAGTCTAAGTCTAAGTCTAAGTCTAAGTCTAAGTCTAAGTCTAAGTCTAAGTCTAAGTCTAAGTCTAAGTCTAAGTCTAAGTCTAAGTCTAAGTCTAAGTCTAAGTCTAAGTCTAAGTCTAAGTCTAAGTCTAAGTCTAAGTCTAAGTCTAAGTCTAAGTCTAAGTCTAAGTCTAAGTCAAAGTCTAAGTCAAAGTCAAAGTCAAAGTCTAAGTCTAAGTCTAAGTCTAAGTCTAAGTCTAAGTCTAAGTCTAAGTCTAAGTCTAAGTCTAAGTCTAAGTCTAAGTCTTAGTCTTAGTCTAAGTCAAAGTCAAAGTCTAAGTCTAAGTCTAAGTCTAAGTCTAAGTCTAAGTCTAAGTCTAAGTCTAAGTCTAAGTTTAAGTCTAAGTCTAAGTCAAAGTCTAAGTCTAAGTCTAAGTCTAAGTCTAAGTCAAAGTCAAAGTCAAAGTCAAAGTCAAAGTCAAAGTCAAAGCCAAAGTCAAAGTCAAAGTCTAAGTCTAAGTCTAAGTCTAAGTCTTAGTCTAAGTCTAAGTCTAAGTCTAAGTCAAAGTCTAAGTCTAAGTCTAAGTCTAAGTAAAATATTTCACTTCAACTGATCTTCGCACTATCTATACCTCATATATTAGGCCGAAAATGGAGTACAATTCGCACATTTGGACAGGGGCTTCAAGATATTTTTTGGAGCTTCTGGACCAAATTCAACGCCGTGAGATATATTTGATTGGGGATAAGAAGATGAGGACGTGTCATCATCTCTGAATTCTCTTGGTCATCGACGCAATGTTAGGTCAATAAGCCTGTTATACAGGTACTACCATAGGAAGTGTACAAGGGAGGTACACGACCTGACTTCACCAGCTCGAGTATTTCCTAGGTCCACTAGGTCAGCTCACTAAGCCCATCTCTACAGTACCGTGATAATTCGTTCTACAGTCGTACAATAAGATTGTGGAATAATCTCCCTGCGGATGTGTTTCCCGGCAGTTTTGACCTATGTTAATTCAAAACAAATATTCACCGTCACTTCTCCATTTCTACACCCTCCAACTAGCCTATTACCGATCTTCCGAATCAACACAATGCTTTCGCATTAATAGGGGGTATCCCCAGAGCGTTGGTTCACGATAAAAAAAGTCCAAGTTCAGGTACTAAACTGTTCGACATGTCAATGGAATCTATGGTTCAGTCAGTATAACTTGCGTAACCTCTTGATACTTATGGTATAGTAGTAGTTATTGGGCAGTTTTATGATGGTTCGCCTGATTGTTTGCTAGGTTTTTGCAGAAGAACTATCGTTTGCCTCATTTCATTTGTTAAGAAAAACTACTTCATTTGGACGGTACTGAGGCATGCTACTGAACTGGTTCAACTTGCATTTGATCAGCACTTTTATTGTTTTGTTGGGGGATCCATTCTGTCTGAGTACTCTTTGTCGACATCGAAAAAAAATACTAAACAACTTGTTGAAATTTAAGTTTTATATGGTTGGGTTTCTCTACCATAGCTGTTCTATTCAAATAAAACAGTTTCGAAACAGACGCTAGATTCTAACATTTATCAGAATATTTTTATATATATATTTTTTTTTAATTGAATAAATGGTTATAATCATCAGAGTAATGTCTTCGTTCACAATATTCACTGCCATCATTTTTAATTGCAGAAAATTGCTCTGCTAATGCATGTTCTTCATTTATTTCAAGCTGAAAAATTAACTATTTCCATCTACATCCGCTTTAACAGACTTTGGTAAATTGAGTCTCATTTATTTTCTCAAAAAATTTCAATAACTTGATTTTCTTGCACTTGATTGAACGCGCGCACACTTTATAACAAATTTGATGTGCAATTAGATGAATATTTGACAGTTCGACGCTAAATCGTTGCCGCTATGCTCAGATCAGACAACACTATTGCACGTGCAGTTAAAAGCTTTGCTATGTCAGCGTTTCAACTTGGGGTTGTTTTCATGCCTCTGAAGTCGAACGAATTTTACTGGTGCGTTTTATACTAATCCGCATACATTTTTCTTTCTTTTTTTTGACATTTGCTATCTAATGACTTTTTTAGAGCTCCCTTGGAGTTCTTGGACTGCTTATTGTTTTTGGTCTCCCTCAGTTTTTGACGTTGTCACTCTGACAGCTACTGTCATAACTTTTATTAAATAACTGTGAAATATCTTCTTCTAAGTGGTAGAGTATTCATAATTTGTCCCCTTTATTCTGTTTTGATTTCATAATTTTCGAAACTTTATTCAAGTTCTTAATTTTTTTTTTTTTTCTTAACTTGTTTGATTTCTGTTCTTGATGTTGATGTTGCCAATAAAATTATAGCAATTCTTGTGAAGTTGCCGACAGTTACTGTTATTGTCGCAGAGTAGCAGATGGCAACAATTTTTATCTCTTTGACGTTGTCAAGTTGATCAATCAATCCGTCTAAAATTTTGTGAATTTTGTTCTTTATTGATTTGAATGTGTGACTAAATATGTGAATAGCTGTTGAGAACATTAAGAGCACGGCCCTTATGTCGTTCAAGTCATGGTTTTATGCAGTGGATGAGGGTTGTTGCTTGACATTTCATGTGATTTCATTTGAATTCTTGCATTATTTTTGAATATTTTGTTGTTTTATTAATCATTGGGGAACAGTTCCTTGTGATGAGGGTTATTAGGGACAATATTCCCAATTTTCTTTGTTTTTGTTTTATTGGTTATATATATAATAATATCAAAATTTCTTTATTATTACTTTTGAGAAGTAAATAGCTTTTAATAACAGATTTCCAAAGATAGATCGAAAAGTCTATTAAAAACTGTCATGCCTTTTTGACATGACAACTAGGGTTATGGGATATACTATGAAAAGGAAATAAAAAGAATATGAATATGAATATGAATATGAATATGAATATGAATATGAATATGAATATGAATATGAATATGAATATGAATATGAATATGAATATGAATATGAATATGAATATGAATATGAATATGAATATGAATATGAATATGAATATGAATATGAATATGAATATGAATATGAATATGAATATGAATATGAATATGAATATGAATATGAATATGAATATGAATATGAATATGAATATGAATATGAATATGAATATGAATATGAATATGAATATGAATATGAATATGAATATGAATATGAATATGAATATGAATATGAATATGAATATGAATATGAATATGAATATGAATATGAATATGAATATGAATATGAATATGAATATGAATATGAATATGAATATGAATATGAATATGAATATGAATATGAATATGAATATGAATATGAATATGAATATGAATATGAATATGAATATGAATACGAAAATCAAAATCAAAATCAAAATCAAAATCAAAATCAAAATCAAAATCAAAATCAAAATCAAAATCAAAATCAAAATCAAAATCAAAATCAAAATCAAAATCAAAATCAAAATCAAAATCAAAATCAAAATCAAAATCAAAATCAAAATCAAAATCAAAATCAAAATCAAAATCAAAATCAAAATCAAAATCAAAATCAAAATCAAAATCAAAATCAAAATCAAAATCAAAATCAAAATCAAATCAAAATCAAAATCAAAATCAAAATCAAAATCAAAATCAAAATCAAAATCAAAATCAAAATCAAAATCAAAATCAAAATCAAAATCAAAATCAAAATCAAAATCAAAATCAAAATCAAAATCAAAATCAAAATCAAAATCAAAATCAAAATCAAAATCAAAATCAAAATCAAAATCAAAATCAAAATCAAAATCAAAATCAAAATCAAAATCAAAATCAAAATCAAAATCAAAATCATGCCCTCGCGCTCGAACTGAACAGTTTTGATTTCTGATTGCAACAGGAATCATGTCAGCATTTCAGAGCTTTACGATTTTTGTACTTACCTTGAGAATGTTGAATCAGCCTAGCATATATTATGAGACTGCCCGGAATAAGTGGTATATGATATTATACTCAGATGTTAACGTTCTTGACTGAGTAACTGCAAAACTATCCGTCAAGAAATATGTTCTCCTGTTTGGTCGATGGAATTTGATACAAAAAGTCACCGTGCCAACCTAATGTGGATACCAAAATTATAATTTTTATTGCAAATGCCTTATGAGCCTTATAAGCTGTTTAACCCAATGTGCCCCAAATGCGCAACCTCATATTTTTTCCAACCACTTGTATTGCAAACTATAGTTTACGATCTCACGGTTTAATGTTAAGTATTTTTTTCACATTTTAACTCTGAAGCAAATCTTATTTACTCAGAACTTAGCTTGCAGTAAATCACTGACAAGAAACCTGTTGCCACAACTACGAGCCTTAAGACGCCCAACACAGCTGGAAAGCAGCAGCCGATTTTCTTGGGAAGGTGCAAAATTGGGCTTCACTATAAATACTATGTATAAAAAAAACTAACCTGACCACCACCTGCTTGCGAAACGTGCTTGAAATGTTGCAAATAATTTTAATTAAGCAGCTGGATATGCAAGACAAATATTAACCAATAAATGTTTCTTGACTTAATGCAGTATTTGAATCATGCTGTGCGATTTGCTAAAAATGGCTGCTATGGCTGCTAAAGCAAAAGTTTCTGCACAGTATGAATAAAATTTATTGTCGTTCGCTACTTATTGATTATTAAAAGCAATAAATGAAATTTGGCAAAGGTTATAAACCATGCGAACATACCAAATACAGCTCTTATCATACAAACCAATACCAGAAACTAAACAATGTTCTCAATTCAAACACACTCACACACACTCGCACACGAACTCACGCTTATGTACAATCCCGAATAACCACACTAGCAATGGGCAAAAACAAATTTATTACGTTATTCAGCACACTCCGAATATTATTTTTACGACAATCGAGAATATGTGGCAATATTCGGAATGCTGAACAATGTGCTATACATAAATACTGCATGAATATCTTTGAATAACCATGAATATCGATGAATAACCACATCTTGGCTGCTCCTCTGGCGCCTCCACACTTGAGCTAGCTCAACCCAATTTCATCAATGAGTTTGTTTGTACGTTCATTCGTTCGTTCATTCGTTTAAGTATGAATGCAGGAATGAAGTGGATGTTTGCAAGAAGCATCAATCGTCCAGTTGGACTACCAGCAACAACCATCGATATTACTACCAACATCACAGCAGCAGCATCAGAACCAACACCGCACTCACATTGCTGCGGTTGCGTGTTAGAGATGAAATTATATTGCTGAATTTCCACTTGAAGCTTTGCTTTGGAAATCGAAATTGATTTTGTACCACTAAAGCTTGAGTACCAACTTGTGCTGATGATTTAATTTTATACAATTTATCTGGGTTTAACTTGCATGAAGTATCCATTAACATGGCAGCATTTAAATATCGCTTAAATTTCTAATGATTTTTGTTTTTATGCGAGTAGCTTAGCTATTGTATGGAATATGTGTGGCCTTGAAAACAAATTGTTTCAACATGCAATAATGAGGTTTTACATAATGAGGATTAAGATTTGTTACTTCAATGCGTTGCAGTTGTTGCAGATTGATGACTAAAAACCGAAAATAAGGAAAGGATTATGAGCTCATTTGTAAATAAAATATGTTTAAGCATATTAATTAAAATATTAATAATATTTTTAAAATTAAAAAAATATATATAAAGAGTGCAATTTTCGACTGTCCTTTATAAATTGATACTTCATTATAGCCTAAACATGAAAGGTCAGGGTATATTAACTTTGTGCAAACGTTTGTAATGCGTAGAAATAAGCGAGTACGGCATAGAAAAGTTTATATATTCTTGATCAGAGTCACCTAGCGAGTCGATTTAGCACTGTCCGTCAGTCCGTCCGTCCGTCTTTGTGTTGTCCGTAAACACAGGATAAAGAGAAAGAGCTGAGAAAATTGCATGAAAATTGGTACACATGTGCACATGGACCCAAACATCTGCACTATTGAATATTTTTGGTATCTGCCCACGCACCCATACAACCAAAAAATTTAAATTACTATAAAGAAGGTTTTGTTAAAGCTTTTGAAATTTAAAATGTATATGTTTTGTACAAAATTTAAGACATGTACGAAAAATCGGCGTGATCCGCTCACTAACACGCCCACCTCCCATACAACCGACAATATTGAAAATACCATAAAAAGGTTTATATATGGCCTACAGGGATTAAACTTGTAATGGAAGAATCTTATTTCAAAACTAAGGTGTGTCCACAAAATGGGCGTCACCCGCCCATGAACATGCCCACGTCCCATACGAACATAAAGTAAAAATCGCTGTTTAGAGGGTTGTTTATAAGCTACACAAATAAAATTTGACACGTGTATATTATCTATCAAAACGCAGATGTACCCAAAAAATGGGCGTGGTCCGCTCATTAACACGCCCACCTACCATAATATTAAAAACACTATTTAAAAGTTCATATTTGGCCTAAAGAGATAAAACTTGGTATGGGTGAATTTCATATCAAAACTGAGATGTGCACAAAATGGGCGCAATCTGCTCACCGGCACGCCCACATCCCATAAAACCCACTATGGCAAAAACTCTATAAAGAGGTTGATATATGAGCTACGTTGATAAAACTTGGTGTGTTAGATTATTGTGTCAAAATTAAGATGTGTTCACAGAATGGGCGTCATCCGCCCATGAATACGCCCACCTCCGAAACAACCGAAAATATTAAAAACACTATTAAAAGGTTCATATTCCTCTAGATAGATGAAACTTCGTAGGGAGCATTTTATATCATAACTGAGATGTGCGAAAAAAATGGGCGTCATCTGCCCACCAACACGCCCACCTACCATTTAAACCAGATTAGTTAATCCTGTATTAATTCTATAGGTTGATGGAATGCATGGATTTGGATAGGAAGTTATGTCTATTTGTTTTAATATTTTCATATATATTGAGATATTATGTGAGGTTTAGGGCATCCCATAGTCGAACTAGACCGACTTTAGACTCTTTTACTTGTTATACCCTTAACCTGAAAGGTCAGGGTATATTAACTTTGTGCAAACGTTTGTAACGCATAGAATTTAGCGAGTCCGGTACAGAAAAGTGTATATATTCTTGATCAACGTCACCTCGTGAGTCAAGCTATTCATGTCCGTCCGTCCGTCCGTCCGTCTGTGTGTTGTCCGTAAACACAGGATAAGAAGGAGTAGAGATAATTGGATGAAACTTGATGAACATGGTCACATGGACCCAAGAATCTGCACTATTGAATATTTTTGGAATCCGCCCACGGACACGCCTACCTCCCATACAACGCAAAAATTTAAAACTGCATAACTCAGCTCATAATAAGTCTACAACAATAAATTTTGGTATGTATGTGTTTTATATCAACGCAAAGATGTCTTCGAAAAATGGACGTCATTCGCTTACGAACACGCCCACCTCCCATACAACCCAAAAATTGGAATCGCCATAAATAAGCCTTTGTTCAACCTAAAGAGCTAAAATTTAGCATCTATGTTTTTTATAACAAAACAAAGATGGTTTTGAAAAATGGACATCATCCACCCACGGACACGCCTACCTCCCATATAACGTGAAAATTGAAAACTGCATAACTCCGCTCATAATTAGCCTACAACAATAAAATTTGATATGTATGTGTTTTATATCAACAGTTTCGGATGGAAACAGTTAACAGATTTTCCTTAATAGATAAAATTGAAACATCTTGTTTTTTTCTATTTATTGATGAATGGATGTTGCAACGAAAAACATTCGGCGAAAGTTTTTTTTATGTCGTTTCACTAGGTTCGGTTTTTTTATTGACAAGCATGTTAGAAGAAAACTATTTCAGCGAATATCAACAACAAAACTCATAGAAATATTATTTTCAATTAACTTTTGAACTACATGGAATTTGAAAATTCTTTCTAGGGATAACCTTAGTTAGGAACAATAGAACAGTTCAGAAAAATACATTTTTAGATCAGTCAATTCATTCGAGAGTTTTTCGAATCTAAACATCGTCAAACAAATTGTTCCATAGCTAAAATGGAAATATGGTATAAAGCAAATAAAATAATATATAAAGATGAATTGGAGAGTAAAAAATATATAAATAATGTTGATATTCGCTAATGAATCTGAATTTTCTAGATTATATAATATATATAAAGTAAAATTTATTCCCCAAACTATGTACAAAACTTACATTGATTGTTAACTTTAAGCAAATTCTTATCTTTTTTTCCCGCTTCTCTTTCTCCAATAAAAATAATGAAATAACACTAAAATTCATTGAAATTCTGAAGCAAGGCAGTACATAAATTTATTAGCTACCAATTAAAGCATATTTTATATTAGAAAAAACAAAAACTATAGGTATCATTATTAAGCCCTTCGCATCAGTGTGGCTCTTTTCCACCTTCGGCTGGCTCTTCGTTTCTCAAGTATTCAAAATTAATTGAACTCATTGATTTTCATCGTGCGCTGCGTGCTAATGATAAGTTTTACTCATGCCTATAGCTGATGGAGTGTGCTTTTTTTTGTTTTGTTTTTTTATTAATACCAAAGTATATGATACATTTGCCCCACCTCCAACACCAACACCATCAAAACCACCAATACCACCCTTATATAAAGATATGCAACTGATTCTTAACATGCAACAATAGTAACGATAGCGCGTTGCGTACCATTACCGAATGAGTTCAATTAATTTCTGGGTGCAACATAGAATGTTGATGATGATGATAAAAATTATCGGCTAGGATGAGCTGGCGTTAAAATTGATTATTTTGTATGGTAAGCAATTTAATTAGAATGAGCTGCCGTCATGAATGCGGGCACTTTCATTAACGTTGGTTGTATGGTTGTGATTTTTATAGAAATTTTTATTATAATTAATGTGAATTTTATGCGTTGCAGGGTTAATGTGTGCATATTATGGCAACTAAATTTTTAAGCTATACATGTTTAGCTCTAGCATATTTATACTTAAAACTAAAACTTGTGCTCATACTTTGAATCTCTTTTCATTACAGTTTCAACCACATTCCAAGCAGTGTGAACTGCTGCAGCAACATCATCATCATTAACTGCAACTCGTAAAATGCCAGCAACAAGAATAGTAACCAGGAGTAGCAGCAGCAGCAGTAGTAGTGCTACTAGTAAGGATACTGGCAACAAAAACAACAGCAGTACACAACAGAAGCGCGAGATCGTTAAAAGTGTATTAGGAATAATCTGGCTCGAAGGAGTCAACCTCTAAGCTACATTAACTGCCAGCAACATCATCAAAGAGCTTTGTTTAAAATTGCATCAAAGTGTCGAGCTATTCCCACCCGCCATACAAAGAAAGACTGACTGACTTTCTCTTCGGCTTACTAAGAATTTGCTTTTATTGTGCGTGCTAGATTTTCTAAGAAGTGGCAATGATTATTATGCAACGGATTGCAAAAATGCGCTATAAAACTTTATGAGCGTGAGAAAACAAGTGTTGCCAACTCTTGCCAAAACTAATATTAACAAAACAAAAAACAAAAAATAAAAAAAAAATATTCAATATTTAAATACAAAAAAAAAATGTGCAGCTATTTAGTCAAAATTGATTTGAATTGTGTAAAATAGAGTGTGCATGTGTGTTATGCGCCGTAGCTGCTCGCTAACGTTTAATTTTTAGCCACTTCCGCGTGTCACCGGAAATTGCATGTTAAGTCCACTATTTTGTGTTTTTTTTTATTTTGTTGCTTAACTGTCGTCGTGTATGTGTTGCTCTCGGCTTGAACGGCATTTTAAGAAACTTAAACGAATCGCTTGTGCGGCACGTCCTGCACTTACGTACATAAATCGCTAGTTCGTTGCGTTTCGTTCGTTCATTTTTTTTTTTCGTTTTTATCATACCCGCCATAGAGTTGGTAATAGTCACCATTTTGTAACGGTAATTGCTACAATTTTCACGCTAAACGTTCAAAACATTCGCGTTCACTAGCGCGTCACAACGCCCAACCCTACCGCCCGCCCTACCCACCAACAATTGCGGTATGGCTGTTAGCAATATCGTTTGCGAGTGGCTTCGTGCCCTCGGCTTAGCTCAGTATGCTGAGAGTTTCCTCGATAACGGTTACGATGATTTGGAAATTTGCAAACAGGTCGGTGATCCCGACTTGGATGCCATTGGCGTTGAGAACACATCGCATCGTCACAAATTATTGAAAAGTATCCGCCAGTTACGCGAAAAAGGTGCTGCTTCGGTTTATTTTATGCTAAACGATCCGAATTCACTGTCGGGCAGCATGGAAATTCTGTGCGAAACGCCACCCAACGAACTGGAACTAATACTGCGCGAACAAATGGAAACGGATGGAGTGCGTCTGACATCGCATCCCTATTCAACACCGGTAAGTGGTTTATTAAGTAGTTTTGGAATTGCTGTTGTGCCAAATAATGATGTGAATAGTTTTTTGAAAATTTTTAAAGCTCAAGCTTCATTAATTGTAAGTTTCATGGGCCAAAAATAAAAATTAATAAGTTTAAATGTTAAGTAAAATTTCAAGTTTAAATTTTAATATTAATTTTAAAATTTAATTTTAAGTATGTGTTTATTTTATAGCAATATACAGAAAAAGGTGGGTGCAAGCAACTGCAGTGTGTCGCACAAGGGTTACTGTTTAATGTTTAAAATTATTTTTAACATTAAAGCTTTTTTCATGGGTTACCACCTTTTCCAATAATTGAATTGACAAACAACTAAAACAAAGTAAGCAATTTTTGAGTAAATAAAACAAACAAATGTGTTAAAAAGAGTAATTTTAAAATTTTTCAGATAAAAATTCTTAAATACCGCAAAGTTCACGTTAAATTACTCAAACATAAAATAACTTTCTTACGACCGTACAATGGCCTAAATTTTGCGCTCATAAAATGACATGAATAATATGGTGGCAACTCTTTTCTAGCTGTCAATCATCTCTCATCAGCTGTTATTCTACAAAATACTCAATTGCACTTAAGAGTGCTCGCAGTAATCAAAAGTACTCAATCTACCCGTACCCAACTACCCAAGTCAGTGTGAATACCCTTCTAATCTATATTTTTATGGTAGATTATTCCCTTACTTCAAATATATATCAATCGATTTTCGATACAATTCAAATTTGACTTTAAAACCCATATCGAATTCAGAATTTTAGTATTTTTTTCACTAACAAAGAGAACGAGTAACAGTTTTGGCTCGCAAGTGATTAAAAAAAAAATCAATTCACTTATAAAATTTGAAAAGAGAAAAAAAAAAGCAAAAATTCAAACAAAAAAAAAATTTATTTAAAAAAAAAAAACATATTTCGTTAAGTTTACAAGAAGCAAAATTTCTTGTTATATAATACAATTTTAATTTTTAAGTAAACAACACAAAACGGTTGACAATCACGTGTTCTTAGTTTTTACATTAGTTGTAGGATCACGTCAGAGGTATGGTTCAAAGTTCAAAATCAATTAAAAGAATTCCGTACAAAGAAATCCTTAATACTTACAAGAAAGCTCTTCGAGACACGAAAAAGCAATATTTGAAAGCATACACTCATTCGATCGACTGCCTAATGGAATTGGCCTGACTAGGTATAATTTTTTCCAAGGATCACTACAGTTTCTGCTTTTTTAGGAGAGAGTATGGAACGTGGACGCAAACAACTGAAAAATCACTGCAGCTCATAATCAAGACACATTTCCCTGGCTGCAGCTTAATATTCGTTAGCAAGGTACACCCCAGGGAGAAGTGATCTCTCCCCTACTCTGGCTTATAGTCATGAATGAAATACTAAACAGTCAATAGAAACGGTATCAAAGTCGTAGCAAACGTGAATGACGTGGTGGTAATGGTATCAGGGCTGTTTCCCTCCACACTCAGTGAGATTTTGGAAGCAGCTTTGGACAAACTCAGTAAAAGGGCTGCCAAGTACGGCCTAGTACGGTCTAAATCTTAGCAAGAAAAAACTGATACCAAAAACAAAGTTGCAACCCTCTCACTACCCAACAGTGCGAAATATCTGGGAGTTGTACTACATTCAAAGCAAAATTAGAAAATTAATGTTGAACATAGAATCAAAAAGGCATGACAATATTCTACGTTTATAAATAGACTTCGGAAAGAAATGGGGCCTTAAACAAAAAATTCTCATATGGCATAACACCGCCCTAGTAGTACGCCCTATCCTAACGTATGGCACACTAGTCTGGTGACTAGCACTGAAAAAAGCATACAATTTAACAAAACAAGCATGGGTGTCACGTGCATCGGTGTCACGTTTGGAATACGCTCAAGCCCAACGTATACGCTTAACATTAGAGCACCCACAAAACGTATGGAACGTGCCTTTTACTGATTTTGATCGCTTCCTGCCCATTTTTCGTTAAATTCAGGCTAAAGAATAAGATCTGCAAAAAGAAATGAATGTGAGTAATGAAAAAACCCAGGCTCACGGATTTAAGGCCACAAAAAAGTGGCTTCAACACGTCCCAAAATATCAATTTATTTAAAAAAACAAACTTTGGATAAAAATTAATTTAATTCTCCTCGACATGCTATACATTGTTCTGAAATATCTATTATAATTTACGAATAATGTTAGAAAAAAAAGATTTATGATTTCTAAAAGCACCATGAACGGTTATTTCAAGGTCAAAGTTGTTTATAAAAAAAAAAAAAAATGAAACAGTTTCGATAGTATCATAAGTGTAGACATAGAATTCCGCTTAAGTTGTAACCTCTTCTACTTTGTCTCTTTGGTCCGATTGTGTTGTCTATTTTGCATGTATTTTTTATTGATCTTCCGAAAATTAACAAATAAATTAATAACACTCAATTATGGACTTCTTATGGAGAAGCCCAAAACAAAGAAAACGTTAAAAGTAAGCTTGATAGAAAGAACAAGCAAAAAGAAACAAGTAAAATGTAAAATTTTTTCGATCATTTCGTTAAATTTGACAGGTTGAGTTCATTGACTTAATTAAAAACAAGGTGAAGCAAATGCTCTTTCCATTGGTGCCATTTTCGTCTCTGCCCGATTTATAATTTTCGAACTACAGTCAGTTTAACTACTAATTTCGAAATAAAATAAGACCCCGATTTTAAAAAAAAATCGTATGGTGACTATATCTCACTCTGAGCACATGTCCTTTCCATTAGTGACACTTTCGTCTCTGTCTGATGCTTAGTTTACGAGCTACTCTGTCGTCTCTGTCCGATGTATAGTTTGCGAGTTACACACGTTAGTGTTAGTGGGATGTGGAATCCAAATTAATTTGCATTAAAAACAAAAATTATAATTTTACGCCATCTATTGGATAAAAGCATAAAACGAAATATGATCCAACTCGTTTTTTCATAAGAGTTAAATCTAACTGGATCACAGACACATTTCGTTAAGTTTGAGTTCATTGACTGAATTAAGAAGAGGTTGTGATTGACATCTTTTGTGAATATAGAGCACTCATTTCTAAGTAGTACATACAAGAACCCAATAAAGAAGTAATATATACAAGAACCCCAAAGAAGAATCAGTTCAGCGAATCAGTTCGTATAAAACAAAAACAATACAAGCAAAAAAAAACGAAATAAAAAAAAAAAACAGCAGCAGGCACAGCATAATCAGCTCATGATATAAACACATGCATTTCTCTTCTTATATTTTACTTTTTTGTGATTTTAATATAATAGTGAAAAAATCCAAAATTAAATATTCATTCAGCGCAGGATATATCTGATACTTTAGTATATATATTATCTTTGAACGATGAGTATTAAAGGCTGTAGGTATGCCCTAAAGTATTGGTCAAAAAAGTTTCATGGCCTTGAAAAAATCTATTAAAACGACCGCGCTATAAGACGTTATTCTACGACAAAAAATAAACAAAAATCTAAACAGATTTATAAATCTAAGCAAAAAAAAATAAATAAACTGAGTTTAATAACTTAGCGAAATAATCAAAACACATAACATTTCAGGAAAAGCGAAAAATAAATTTCTTTGGTTGAAACTGCAAAAGAAAAGCCATTTTCATTTAAACATACATACTTTATTCTTCCAGTTAATGAAGAAAATAATGAAAAAGATAGTGATATATGAGTTTTGTGAATTGATTTAAAACTAAAAGTCGATTTAAAAAAGTTTCGAGTTGTGACTGTTTTGTATTAAGTGTGTGAAAAGAGTTTTAGTTTTGATCAAAAATCAAGAAAAGAGTTTTAATTATAAGCAAAATTCAAAATTGAAAAAAAATATCAAAAATTATTATTATATCTGAGCAGAAAAGTAAAAGAATGAAACAATTTTTATTTCTGAGCAAAAATATAAACATGAATACACGGCATCCCACTTTTTTTATGGATTTGGGGTATTTAAACACGAAAATTGCAAAGAAAAATTTTGTATGGTTAAATTTTTTTTTAAAGTTGTTCTCGCTTTTTTCAAATATAGCCGCATATATTTAAATATATCTGGCATACTTCTAAGTCTCAAGCTAACTATATTAAGCCCAAAAAATGTTCTATATGTTTGTCCTACAAATTTTTACGTTCGTAAAATTTATTTCAAATTAAAATGAAATTTTATGGAAAACTTAAATTTTTACATTAAAATGTAAGTCAAACGTGTCTTTAAAAATTTATAAAAAATGGTAAACTGTACCTTTTGATCATAAAATTAAAGCTTTAATTAAGAAACTAAGCTATCGCCAAAAAAAATTCGTGCAAAAATAAGACCAGGAGATGCATTTGAGTACTATGCTTAATACTAAGATTTGGCATTTAAACTTTATGCTGATATGGCGCTTTTTTAAAATTTTAGTAATAATTTTCATTTAGTTAAAACACACATTTCACATTTTTAGTTAAAGAAATACACTTTCTCAATTAAAAATCACTGGCTATGATTAGCATATCAATGCTCTAGAGTCTAGACGCGTTACGCCCAAACGCACAGTAAATATAGGTGACGCCATTAGAACGGCTCAAAAGAGGTCTGACCAACCAGCTGTCTGTCCAGCTTTAACAACACGAATCATCGCGGTAGACATGGTATGATGGGTATTGTATTATGGATATGGTATGACGAGTGGGGTTAGTGTACCGGTATGCATATGATTATTATTAAGTGTTGGGTGTATTTGAGAAGTCATTTCATACTAATAAATTGTATTTGAAACGGAGAGATCTTATTTATATCCTAACTCCGAAGTTCCTCTTGAGTGTTCCAATAATTTTCCATTTCAAAATAGCATTAAAAAAATTTGTAAATACTCTTAGCTTCTAAACTCCGAATTACTGCATTTCGGAAACCCTGACTTTCTGCCGTGTGGAAAGGACATTAACTCTGTCCCCTCTCTACTAATACGACATGATTTGCAAGTTGCAGGTACTCAATACAATCACTCAAATTAAATTTGTTACGCTGATTCACTAGTCAAAACATGTTGGACAGTCCGTTCTGATATTAGCAACAGTTTAAATCCTTTACAAACAAATTTTATTAGCTACCCACAAAACCAAAGTTATTTCCGTTCGCAAACCAATGCGTTGCAGTTTTAATGATCGCGCTGAAAACGGTACTGCTGAGCACTTATAAATCACTTAAAGTTAAAAAGCTCCAAATAACACTTGAACTCCTTTTTAGACCGACTCTGAAAATATATTGCTTACCTTCAGTTGCCAGTTTAAGATGACAGCATGCTGTTAACTTCGTTTATGATACCTCCTTTTTCACATGAATCTCAGGTGTCCAAGCAATGTTGTATTTAAAACAGTTATTTTGATGACCTACCCATACCGCTGAATATACCCTCCAATGAGTCACTTTAAACTCAAAAACGATGCCTATCGAATATGTTGACATATTTCTTCAACGACGACACCAACTTAACCGTAATGATCGTAACTCCAACTGATGGGAATCAAAGACAAAGAGACAGACAACACAGCTTAAATCATTTGATTTATTATGCAAATTTTTATCTTCTCAATGTTTAAATGAAGCCTCCTCATTTTGATTTATAGCCCCTTTAAAGCCAGTATTGATGTAGTAGCAGGCGAGTACCTACAACATAAGAGGATCAACATCATCTCGGGACGTCTGTGTTTTATACTATGGTTATTCGGTTATATTTACAAACATGTGTTGGTTTTTTTATTTAGTTGGCGTTGGTTTTATACAGTCAGTCAGTCACTCATTTATTTATTTATTGCTCATTCATCTGCAAAATTGTTCCTTAATTGCCCGTATCAAGCAAAATACAATTTATTACCTGCTGTGCACTGTGTGTTTGTGTATATATTGCTTACACTCTCGCATACAAATACTTATTCAAACGTCTGATGTACTTTATCATCATCATCATCATCATCATCATTATTAAGTTCTTTGGTCTCAGTTTCTGTTTCGGTGTCTTACTGTTGGCTGCCTACACTGCGATTTTTATGCTATGCCGGTAAAGGTAGATCAAAAGACAAACTTAAGAATACGTTTTTCATGATGTTAACCTTGACCAGGTCGTAATAAATGGCCGACATGAAGAACGCCTGAGCGACTGTATTGATTTGTCTTTTGATCTCGCTATTCAGTGCTTGTGTTGATGAAGATGTTTTTGTTGTTGTTGTTGTTGCTGGTGTGGCTTCTTTTCCTCTCTACTTTAGTGTAGATTTTGTCGCATCCTGTGATGGGAGCTTCACATACAATGCTTTTTAAAAGCAAGGAACGTGAAACCGGCGTAAAGTATTACTTTTACGTCAGAGTTTCGCAACAAAAAAAAACATAAAAATATAATATTTCATGCTAAACTTACTTCAAATTTGCTCTGTTACAAAATGTTGCCATATTTCTTTCTTCTTTGCGACAATTTTGAGTTACTTTTATAACATCAGCATTTGACTTTCTTGACCTATTTTGGTATGTCTTCTAGTTTGTTTTGGGGTTTTTTTATTGCATCGTGATGCTGTTAACATTTACGTTTTTTGGTGTTTGACGTTTCTTTCCATAGCATAATATTTATCTCCCTTTCACTTCAACGAATTTGTAACATTTTACTAGCACACCTGGTATGAAGTAAAAAAAAAAACCATGCGAATATTTTTTTCAGATTGTTTTTCGCTTCGTTTTTCACATTTAGTAGTCTTATGTTAAATTTTTTTGTGTTTTTATTTGCGTCAAGTGGTGTAGCTTTTTTGTGGTTTCAATTTTTCTTTTCCTTTTTTATAGTTGTTACATGTGGTCACGATGTATTTATCTGGTTTTTCTCTAAAACCATCATGATGGCAGATTTAAGCATAACTTTTCTTCTGAAGTTTGAAAAAAAAGATTAAACTTTTTTTCACTATTTAAGTGCAGGAAAACATAATGTTGAGTTCTAATGTAAGACATGTAAATTGAGGTATGCTGTTTGTTGTTCTCGGTGGAATGCCAAATATTTAATGTACTGTTCAAATTTGTAATACATCTAATTTGATTATGTCGTATGCTGTGCGGTATGTAGCGCTATTATGTTGGAACCACATCTCTTCCATATTCATGCCATTCCGTTGGGTAACGAAAAGTCTTCAATCATGTTCTTATAGTGAAAACCGTTTTCCGAGAGACAATCAGATAAGCCTAGTTTTTTAAAAAAATATTGTCTAATCACTCCATCAGACCACAGACAATAACAAACTGTACATATTTTAGAATATAACGGCTTTTCGATAATCTCATAGGAATTATCTTCGCTCCAAATTCGGAAATTTTACTCACTGAGATACCAAAAAAAAAAAACAAGTTGGCGATTTTAGCCCTTAAAAGGACTTTTATGGAGCTTCTTATGAACAATTATAGTTTGATGATTATAGTTTGATGAGTTGACACAATTGACTGAGAACTGAACCTATGTACATGCTTTATTTTAGCCAACTCTGAGCTCGGCTCAAATTCATGTTCTCAAGAAGCTTTACATGGCATTAGTTAATCTCTGAGGTTTACAATTGTCTGCAGAGAGGTGACGGAGAAATAAAAACATTGAATTCTTTTGAAAAAACTTTCTGTATCAGATGGTAATTCAAACCCGGGTGTGCCGAGATTCATTGGCTCACTTGCCACACACTTAGCACAGATGGCCACGGTCGGCACTACTAACATACCCAGTGTGACCAAAATTTGTCTTATCGCTGAATAAAGTTTTTCAAAAAGACAATGGAATCAATTCCATTGGATTTGGATCAATTCATAAAAATTTCCAACCGAATGACGTTCAATGCACTTTAATTCTTCACCCTCAAACCCAGATCTTTGTTACGATGTCATATCAGTAATGTTGGCTCTTCTTCGACTGTGTCTTAAATACATGCAATATTCTCTTCAGATATGATACACATTCTTGTTAAACGACTCAGTTGCTCTGTATCTTGCAAAGAAAATGTTGTGGGAAAACGGTCTTTACAAGATACAGTGGCACTCAGGTCGGAAAATGTTTTGGGAAAACTTTTTATCGAGTTTAAAGTTTTACTCGATAAAAAGTTTTAACGGTCGGAAAATATTGTGGGAAAACTTTTTATCGAGATTTTATGGCTGTCGCTCGAAACTCTGTTTTCGCGTTGACTCTATGCAGCAGGGATGATATTTTGAGTGGAATAGTACTTTTTTGAGACTCTACGAAAGTACCCGAGTACCTTCTTGCCGAAAAAAGTACTCTGGTATGTTAAAGAATTTTGTCAGAAATTTTGTCAAGAGTAAAAAAAAATCATTTTTGAAAATGAAGTCATAAACTTGTTGCCAAAATTCTCGCCCAGTCACGTATTATTTGCCGATGATTTTAGAAATGTTCCCAGAACAAGAAATTTTTAAAAAAAGTCAAACATTTTTATTAAAATTCGCAATATCTTTGGTCAGGCGGCAAAGATTTGAAATTTTTTGGATCAGATAGTAAGATCTTCTTCAGTACTACTATTTCCAACCATTTGTTTATTTGTAACTGCTACACCAGCTTATATTTTTATGAAAACATGGTTGGTGGTGGCGATGACTACTTTTTCCCACCATAGAGGTCGAGACACCCTCTTATACATATTTAACGGGTTCTGAAAGAAGGCATGATTATTTATTGTTCCTTTATGAGATAAATATAATGAAATTTTAAAAAGTATTGGTTTTAATTTATGTATTTATTCACATATTAGGGTAAAAAGTACCCGAAACAATGAATAAGTACTATTTGATTTTGTAAAGAAGTACTCTCGAAAATTATCCGATATCATCACTGCTATGCAGGTATTTGGTAAAAAAAATTATAAAGGCACTTTATTAAAAAAAACTCCAGGAAGGTTAAGGATTTAATGCCTAAGTAATAATAACCCGTCCTTATGAACATAGGATGTATAAATTTTGATCTCTAAATGCATAAAGATGTTCACGCTTCCGTTGTATGTTAAAGCAAATAGGTTTTATGCATTTTTTACTTTTATCTTATGAACTATTCTTGCTGCTCTTGGATTTGTTCATGAATAATATTAATTCCGGTCACTTATCCAATTAAGTAGTTCACGTTTCCCTCGCATATAAACTTGAGATTCCTGCCTTCTTGGCACTTATCTCATACAGTTAGATCTTGTTTTCCTCGTTTTTATACAATAAATTTATGAATTTAATTCACAAAAATTATTACAAATATTACATTTTTTAACGGTATTTAAAGAAAACATATTTTCGAAAATGACGAAATATTAATTTTTTTGGGGTCTCAAAAGATTTTATAAAAATAATATTTGTGAACCTTCACTACTTTGGTTATCTTGGGTATGCATTTTCTTGGGTTTTCTGAAGAAGAAAAGAAGTTATAGGCAAAAAACTTGATTTTTTTTGCATAAAAAGTGGTTCAGGAGAACCAAAACCGCTCCATGGGGATTTCTCCGATTCAAAAAAAAATTATACAGAAATAGTTTTTAATAGTCCCTCTTATTTTTGAGTCGATGTCCGGATGACCTTTTTTTTCTCCATACAAATCGATCCGGCTTATTGTTCACACACCTAATGAACATTTAACACTGGTCTTATGAAATATTCATGCTCTCATGTTTTGTTTTTGTGTATTTTGTACATTGATACCAATTATAGTTCTTTTTTATTTATTTATTTATTCATTCATTCATCAACGGAATATAAACTTCCTTACTGACTACTTGACTTAAAATAATTACATTTTTGAATTTTAAATTTATGAATAAACGTCTGAATACTTAGGTGCTAGAAGTATTACTTATACTATGAAAATAGGAAATCAAGCAATTTTTAAAGCAATTTTAAATGCATTTCTTGTGACTCATATGACTGGTTACGGGACCAAAATTCATGAATAAAGAGTGCGCACGTAAAAATTGTAACATTGTAAAATCCAAAAATTAAATAAACCATGAAAAAAAAATTTTAAAAATTAAAAAAAATTGTTTTCCTTTATTTCATGTTGATTGTTATATAAAAAATATATAAATTTATATAACAAATTACTTTATTGTTGATATAAATAAAAAATTTTACAAAATCATAGTTAAAAGCAAAATTTTTAACTTTTACAGAAACTTTTTCCGTCAAGGCCCTGTACTGCCATGGTACTTTCAGAGATTTCTTTGAGTGCTGAAGTCCACTTTCTTTTCGAATCTTGTAGGTCCTTAGAAGCTCCTTTTGTCTCATTAATTTTTCTTTTGATAAGGGTCCAATACATTTTTACTGGTCATAACTCTGACCAGTTTGGTCGTTTTGCCTCTCTGGGTACAATATTTATATTATTCTTCATTTTTTTTCCATAGTGTCATGACGCAAGATCTGGCCAAAAGTAGTTGGCAACCTTTTGTTGAATCAGATATGATCGCCATATTTTTTAAAAGCTTGCATTAACATAGATTTCACCATTTATCGACCCAGAAGTTACGTATGGCTGACTTATTTTGCCACAACTACAAATTTCCTGCCACACAAGAAATTTCTTCCGAATCTTTGTTATTTTTTGGGTTCTGTACGTCTCTGATACATTTTCCCGACGATCTGCTGCATAATTTTTCTGACCTGGAAGCTGCGAGAAGTCTGCTAAAATATACGTTTCGTAATTTTTTTATGAAATTGGAATGAAGTTTTCTCGCTCGAGTTCTAGCCTCGATACTCTTTTTAGCATTACGATCGGGGACTTTTTGAACATTATACGATCTTAGCCCAGCATTAGCTTTTACTTTTCTTAATATCTCCAGATTCAAGCTTTCGGTCAACACTGATGGTTTGCTTGAAGTTTTTCAAGATGCGGGAAACAGTTTGACGGTACACTTTTACGGTTTTTGCAATTTGTTTAAAATTCCACTTTGGATTTTTTGTAAAATTTGAGCTATAATTTTTTCTAATTTCTTTCTGATCATCCATTTTGCACTAAGATGTTCACAAAAATGTCAAGAAATGATTTCAATTAAATTTGATATTAAATACGGTGGTTTTGGAGTATTTAAATTTAAATTCGTAGTCTTGTAAAACAAGTAGTTAAGCAAAATGTAAGTTACAATTTTTACGTGCGCACTCTTTACTTCTCAGAGAGATCATGTAAAAACCATAATTATTGTGTACGATTTTGGCTCAGCGTAGGAGTAAAGATTGGCTTAGAAGTTAAGTTATTAGCAGTAAGTTTGATTTCTAAAGATTTCAATTTTTGAAAGAAGGGTTATCAGTAGTTACAAAAGGAATATTTTTGAAAAATCTTGCGGAAACTTACCTAGCCCGAGAAAGTGTTGGAGGCTTGTACAGTATACTTACCTTTCGAGAGTTTTAGTAATAAAGACGGCATTTGCACTTTTATTGTACCTTTATGGTTTACTACCTCAACATAAAGTACAGAATTTCAAGTTTTTTTTTGGAAGAACGTGACTTACGTTTATCAAATTCAAACAACAGATATTGTTTGCTCAGACAAAACAAAACAGTCCTTAATTTGTCGTTGCAATTTAAACTGTTTCATAATTTCAACTGCAATTTTAGGTGTGCCAACTTCTGTCTTACATGCTCTTGACTTTTGTTCGTCTGCTTTTGGTACTGTGTATTAAATAATTTTCAGTGTCCATCAAAACCGTCATCACAAACTGTTTCGTTTGTGCGGCTATTTTAAGCGACTGCTGTGTCTGCTGCTAACTACAACAACATGTTGTCCAGCATAATAATTTTATCCGGGCAATTATCTGGCATAGTTGTGGAAACTGAAACTCCTGTGGGATCAGTTGCCTGGACAAAGCAATGACAAGAGCTAACAGGACGTTTGCGGGATGCGTGATGTGAATGTCACAAAACGATAACAAGTGATGACGATGAAGATGATGATCATGATGATGATGATGATGATGATAATGTTCAAGCTGAGATGATCAGATGTCATCACTTTGATGTTGTTGAATTTTGCCGTCTCCGTATCTCAGGCTAGTGGTGCTTGTCATGAATCATGGATGGAATTGGCTCAGAATTCCATAAGAAAAATGTTGATGACCATGTTTGTACCATAAATTTTGTTAAACAAGCAACGCTTTGATTGGATTTCATATTAATTTATGTGTTGTTGCCTTTTTTTCACTATTTGTGGAAGTGTCTTCACACATATCACGTATCAATATTTTTAATTTATTATTTACTTATTTACTGTAATCTATTTTAAAAGGTAGTAATTTCTTTAAATATTTCATATCATATTTCATGATATTTCATATCATGTCATACGTTATTGACTTAATAAGTTTGTAAAATTTTAAGTTTGTATGTTAGCAGTCTTGGAAAAGTAAAATCTCTGATTTAGCCATTTATTTCTCGTATAATTCTTCTTATTACTGTTTGTGCCAACAGTGCAAAAACTATCTGCAAATAAATGATGTTTAATTTAAGCTAACAACATTGACAGTTATTAGGAATTTATATACATTTTCTTTGAAAAGAAAATCTGTACATTTTCAGACCCGCTCTCTCCGCTAAAAGGTGCCACACAATTCGATTCACTGACGACGTCGCCGTCGACAAAGACGCTTCATGAACAGTCTTGACAGCTGTCATTAGTATGTTTACACAAAACGACGCCAATTATACACGTAGCTATACATAAATACAATGCCATGAAGCGTGCTTCTTACTGTTATGTCCTAGCTATTATGTAACGTATTTCAAATGTTCAAGGATGAGGAGAGAGTACGAGTAGGACAAGAAGTAAAATAAATACGCCTGGTCTGCACTTTGGTTACTTGTACTCTCATTAATAAACAGCATCGCATCTTTGGCTGGAATAACTTTAATGCCAATTCAATTCCATATCATTTCATCTGACATTTGGCTGAAAAGCAACAACGGCATGGTTCAGAGTGACGTATAAATAGATATGAAGGCGAAGATGAAGAGCAAGTGGGCTATACAAATATCTTCTGGGTACTCTCAGTTGTGTACCATGCGAAGCAGCCATGCCAAATGAGGTCCATCGAATTGTACGAACTTGCAATTGACGTTTGTCACAAAATGTCAATTAATGTCGCGCTAACTATGCGGGAATTGTGCTTAATTAGGTGCTGTGTTTGCTGCTAAACTAGGCAACAACACTGGTCGATGGAACAACAAAAATCAGCAACAATTTTCAAGATTACATTCTTAAAGTTGTTTGCCTTTTCCTTGTTAAGGAAAAGCTTGTTGCTGCTGCTGCTGGTTGGCATGAGTAACTCAGAAGTCTGAGCGCTGTTTGAAGAGTGATTTTCAAGACACTTTGACGCCATAATGTTTTTTTTTTATTTTATTTTTGACACTTGATGACTGCGTAAGTGTGAAAATGAGCTATTTTTATGGTTGCCAGCGATTTTCTTCTAGCGCCACCTAAGTATGTTAAGTTTATAAAGTGGGTTTGGGGTCTGGCTTGGTTAATTAAGATGGTAATAAAGTTAAAGAAAACTGGTGTTGATAAAGAAGTGTCTGAATTAAAATATGCGTAGGCGCAAAACTTTGAAAGCTTTAAGAAACTTCAACTATTTTATTTTGTTAGCGCATGTATTAAAGCATGTGTACATTTATAAAAGTATGGATATAGGATAAACAAGGAGTTCCAGACTTAGGAAACAATAATGCGGGGGTCGATTCACCGTAAAGATGCGAGCAAAAAATTGCAGGGGTGGGAATAACACAAGCGTTACCCTAGTGAACTGGAATGGAAAAAAAGTCGTCATTACAATGTGATCCATAACTAACATATCTCTATAACAATTACAACAACAGGTGTCCTTCTTGCTATTCACAATCGCTTCCTAACCTAAAAGCTAACTTTGAATTAATTTGTGTCAAAGTTTGTATTGCAAAACGAAACATATTCATTATCTGCTGTTATATTCGCCTCTGTCAACAAGTGAATGGTTATCAACTTACAGTAGACGCAATCGATTCACTATTTGATCTTATTGATCCATTTGACACCTTTATATTTCTGGGTGACTTTAATCTTCGTAGCCTAAAATGGATTCTGTCAGATGACGAGTGTATCTATTTTCCCACAAATGCCACATCTGAAAAGAAAAGTCGCTTTTCTAGCTGTCTTTCAGACTTCTGCTTTTACCAGTTGAGTGGAGTAACTAACAATATTGGTAGGCAGCTAGATCTTGTATTTTGTTCAGATTCAGATAATTGTGTTGTCTTCGCGAGTAACCATCTACTTTCAACACTCGATCAGTACCATCCACCTCTATCTCTTACCCTATTTTACAACAATAACATAATAAACACACACCCACTTTGAGCACGCGTACAGCTTCTACTTTCGTAAAACTTGATATTTAATGCAGTAGAATCAATTTCCAACATATTTTCGATAATGCTCATGGCAGTTTTGATAATACTGTTGCTCTCTTCTATTCTTTCTCTTGTTAAATTTTTGACTGCTTCACACAATCAGTCCCTTTTACTAGGCAGAAGAACTTTTCGTCATCTCCTCCCTGGTACAATAAAGAACTACGCTCATTCCGTAATAAGAGAAACAAACTTGATCAACTTGGCAGTATTAATAATACTGCTCTTTTCTATGACAAAATTTTTACTTGCTTCACACAATCAGTACCCTTTAGTAGGCAGAATAACTTTTCGTCATATTCTCCCTGGTATAATAAAGAGCTACGGTCACTCCGTTATAAGAGAAACAAATTTTGGCGTACTTATTTACTTTTTCGTTCTTCTCTTGACCTCACAAATTATCTTCACGCTTACAATATTTTTCTGCACTTTGTGAAAACCTATATGAGTCTTACCTTGCTCATGTTGAAACTAAATTGTTGTTGGATCCTAAAAGCTACAACAAGTTCATTAATATCAAAAGAAAATATGAAATCTATCCATCTTTTTCAGATATCTTCTCAGACAACCCGGAAATTATTGCAAACCTATTCACAAATTTCTTCAGTCAGTCATTCATAAGTCATAACAATGAACTAGACTATGAATACTTTTCTTTATTAAGGAACTGTGCTCAAACGTCTCTGACTTCTATTGATATAACATTAGCTGATGTCTTAGCAAAGTTACATAATCTTTAAGATGATTATTCTCCTGAACCCGTTGCCTGCTATTGTCATCAAAAAATTCGCAAACGTTTTGGCTCATCCCCTTTTGAAAAACTGGGGATTAGTTGTAAAACTGTAAAACTGTCATGTGCTCTTAAAATTTTTTAAAGTATTATCTACGTGTACTTGAAAGTATTTTGAAAGTATTATCTTTTTATACCCTAAACCTGAAAGGTGAGGGTATATCAACTTTGTGCAAACGTTTGTAACGCATAGAACGAAGCGAGTGCGGTATAGAAAAGTATATCTATTCATGTCCGTCCGTCCGTCCGTCCGTCTGTGTTTTGTCCGTAAACACAGGATAAGAAAAAGGAGTTGAGAAAATTGGATTTTGCATCCGTCCATGAACACGCCCACCTCCCATAGCGAAAGCACAATAAAAGCATTAACTGTGAGCTACAGGAATAAAACTTGGTATGTGTAAATTTTTCATCAACATTTAAATGTATATAAAATATAGGCTTCATCCGCCCACGGTCACACCCATTTTCAATAAAATTATTTATGTTTTAGAAAAGTAGGCTAAGGGTATTTCATAGTCGGCCTAGACCGACTTTAGACCTTCTTTACTTGTTTTCCATTGCAAATCTATCTTTCCCCCTAGTCAACATGGCTTCCTCAAAGGTAGATCGACTACCACCAAACTCACAGAATTTGTTTCAAATACTTTATGCTCGTTGGCAAGTGTTAACGTAGTTGATGCATTTTCCATCAACTTTAGTAAAGCGTTTGACTAAATTTCACATACTATCTCTTCCTTCTTAAGCTTAAAGCCTTTGGTTTTCCACATCTGTTTATAACATGGATTAAATCTTATCTTGAAGAACGCATTTGTCATCTTTAGATTTTTCAATTCAAAATCTTTTACAGCTACGTCTGGTGTTCCACAAGGCAGTTAGTCATCTTGTCTTAACAATTGCTGATTTGGGTGGTATCATCAACGATTCTTATCTTTCCGCGTATGCTGATGATATGAAAATCTATCCGCGCATACAAACCATCGCCGTTTTTGCAATCTTCAAGACGATCTGGTCAGCTTTTCTACTTGGTATCAAAAAAATCTTTTTGAAGCTGAACATCAGCAAATGTCAATCTATAACATATTCTCGTAAGCGACTCCAACTTCCTCCGAGAACGCATTACATTCTAGGCAAGCCAGTTCCTTCTGTAAGCTCTTTACGGGACTTAAATGTTAATTGTAACAAGGAACTCAAGTTTAGGTCTCATATTGATAATATCATTTGTAGAACCAACTCTGCACTTGGTTTCGTCAAACACTGGTCGAGAGACTTCTCCAATCCTTACGTCACTAAATCTCTCTAACTTTCCTTTGTTAGACCCATCCTCGAATATGCCAGCCAGCTTTGGTCTCCCATCTACAACACCCATTCAATGCGAATCGAAGCCATTCAACGACTATTTATTCGTTTCGCTCTTCGTGGTCTTCCCGGTTCTGACAGTTGCAATCTACCTATTATGCCAACCGTCTTAAGTAGAGGTGTCAAACTATCGATGTTCTCACCATCGATAGTTTCGATCGTTTTCAAAAAAACTATCAATACTCACGATAGTCTCAAAAAAAAAACCATCGATAGCGCTATCGATAAGGTCGATTCGTAAAGTTGAAAAATATTCGTATCTTAATTTTCATATGAAATATGTTTGACATATCGTAAATTCTTACGAAATTCTTACGAGCTTACGAAGCACATACGAAGTGACATGAAGCACCTTAATATCTTTTAATAGGTCTATATCAACCTTAGATCAGTATCTCTCTTGCACCTTAACTTTCACCGCACCGACTATGGATGCAGTGAACCCATAACCAGAATGCTTCGGGTAATCAATAATATTATCAATGAATTCGATTTTTATCTGAGCAGACCTCTACTCCGAAATATCCTCTCTAATGTATTCTACCAATTAAGATATGATACAATTGTAAGTTATGATACTGCCTTTTAATTATAAATTTCAGTTTTTAAGTTTTTATTTTAAGTATTTAAACTGCTTGTATTAAACTTATCCAAATGAATTATAATTGAAAAAATTGGAAAATATGAAAAAAAAAAATTCATAATTTGTTTGAATGTTTTTTTGAAAAATTACATTTAAGGTATACAAATGTGCCCGACATCATTTTCATAATTTTTAAGCGTATTTTTTCCGTTTTCTCTTTTAGGTCGGGAATTCCCGCAAAACGGAGAAAAATCTCTCATCTGGGAACACTAGTTGTATAGTTGCTACAGTAAAATGCTTTTATTTCACAAAATGTTGTATTTTATTTTTAATTTTATAATTTTTTTCAACAATTATTTTTATTTTAAGTAAAAAACTAAGCAATGTCATCAGCTCATCATTGTCCACCTCAATTCACCGTTAGGTTTGGGAGCTTGGAACGTCATCGCTTATTATTCGTTATAAATACCAACGAAAAATGATCGTTCCATCGAGACAGCTGCTCATTCTCCGAGTTCAAAAGTCGCTTGTTCGTATCCCTCATCGGGTGTTCAATCGTGAGATTCTTATCAGTTTTGTGGTCTTCTGAACAATATTTCTGTCACTGCGATATGCGGCATCTTCTACTTGATGAGCGTAATCATTAATGCGGTTACATTTTTCGATACTGCGTTTGAGCACTGGTTTCGACTCATGGCAAGAGTTTACGGGCCTGGTCTAGAATTTAATTAATTATGCTTTACAGCAGTTTGTTTCCTCATACTTAGCACACGCAGCCACGACTGCCACCATGCAAAAATCTAAATTTTTTTACAACCTTTACTTTTGTTTCAGTAGAGATGTTCCCGATAATGCAATATTATCCAATTCAGAACAAAACCCTTTGAAACAAATCAATAACATAAAGATGAAAAATTATTAACTTATAATAATATGTGTACTTCATAACTAAAAACAGTTTAATTTAATATTTATGAACTGTGTTTTTTTATTTAGATATTTGCTATTCTGTTATATTCAAAGGCGATACCAGAAATTCACTAAAATGCGTCATAAGTAATACCATTAACCTTAATTAATAACATCTTTCTTTTATAGTGTTTAAGCAGTCGATTGACCAACTTTCATTCGAATAGTTGTGTCAAATGCATGTTTAATCCTTCTCTGGCAGTATTTGCGTCAACAGAAATGCATTGATTAGTCAATCAGAGCAAAGCACACTGGCAAGTAGTTGCAGGTCACCTTATTGCCAATAGCACTCTGGTAAAATTTTTAAATCGGTCTGCCTGTCTTCTGCTGGTCGTACATTCTATTACATCAAACGCATGGCCTGCTTTCGAATTGCAAATGCTTCTCTGCTCATCTTCTAGTGTTGCAGTTGCTGCTGCTACTGCTTAAATAGGCCATCTAATTAGGACATTCCAAAGCCAAACAAAAGCACAGACGAGCAACTAGAGGAAGCAAGAACACCAGAACACTAACTAACAGAGCACCACCTTCATGAATGCCACTGAAGCCTGACACCATGGAAAACTGTCGTGTTTGCTGTAATTAACAGAGTGTACCACAACGATTAACAAACTACAAGGGAATAAAAACAAAACCGTAACGAAGCCAACCAGTCAGTCAACTGAGTATGGAGTGTCCTCAATTCTATTGTAGTTATTGCAGTCAAACGTTAACTCAAAATGTTGATGTTCAGGATATTAAGCCTGGCGCTCGAATCTCCAGATGATGGTTGCAAAATTTAGTAAACGACAGCAACTGCGTGGTGCACACTTTGTCTAGTTTATTGACAGATGCACTGAGTATCTGCTAGCATGCATATGAATTGAAAGGACATGTGGAAAATTTTAAAAATTTAAAAATGAAAAAAAAAAAAATACCATACACTCGAATGCATTTATTTTAATAAATATACGAATAATATTCGAATTATTTTTGGCTAGATGCAAATAAATTAACTTGTGACTATTTTCCATAACCGCATTTTATTGTGTAAATTCAAGCATCTAAATCAAATCTCATGATTCAAAACAAAAAACACTCCAACCTGCAAATTACATCATCATCATCATCATCATCATAACTATATACGATAACTCCAAAATTCACTGACCTTCAATTGATCTCTAAAATTAATTACCAGCAAAGGACAAGGATTAATTTTCACTGAAATCTATCATGCATGAAAATTCCACTACAGTGTATGTGGTGCATCATCCTGGATATTGCATGATTGATGATTAAATCAAGATTGTCTGTCGACTAGGTTGTTGTGGCTTATCACCGTGTCATACAGTATGTTCAGAGCGTTCAGTGGAAATCCTTAAGATAAACATATGCATGCATATCTGGCGTTCATGTAAATGTAATATATTTGTACTGACGTCATACAATTGATTATGTTATAGCGAATAGGTTTAATTAGAAGTTAAAGGAAGACGATGCAGAGTTCAGTACAGTAGAATAGATTAGAGAAGAGCGAGCGTGCTGAAGTGCACCGCAAATGCACGAATATCAAATATAAGCCACCACCTCATGCTTCATCAGCCATATGTGGAGCTGTTTCCGTCAATAATGTATGCAATCAAACTATATAGATTGCTTTTATGAAATTTCAGCTAATTGCTTGTAAATTAGGCAAAACTTACTGTCTGTATCAACTTTCCACTCGATAAAAGCAGCTCGCTCGGTGTGCGGGCATAAGAGTGAGAAAGATTTTTAAAATAATTATTTTTTAATAGAGCTAAAGTCAAACGTAATTAAATGTTGTTCAAGCTGTTTGACAACGAATATTATTTTGTTGAAAGCATAAAAGCACACATATAAACGACGAAAGCTTCTAATCAATTAATTAAATTGTGACTAGAAGTCGCTGGATTGCT
>OY282642.1:104067565-104155574 GCA_958299015.1 Tetanocera ferruginea | reverse complement strand
TGTTGATGTTGATGTTGATGTTGATGTTGATGTTGATGTTGATGTTGATGTTGATGTTGATGTTGACATATTCATATTCATATTCATATTCATATTCATATTCATATTCATATTCATATTCATATTCATATTCATATTCATATTCATATTCATATTCATATTCATATTCATATTCATATTCATATTCATATTCATATTCATATTCATATTCATATTCATATTCATATTCATATTCATATTCATATTCATATTCATATTCATATTCATATTCATATTCATATTCATATTCATATTCATATTCATATTCATATTCATATTCATATTCATATTCATATTCATATTCATATTCATATTCATATTCATATTCATATTCATATTCATATTCATATTCATATTCATATTCATATTCATATTCATATTCATATTCATATTCATATTCATATTCATATTCATATTCATATTCATATTCATATTCATATTCATATTCATATTCATATTCATATTCATATTCATATTCATATTCATATTCATATTCATATTCATATTCATATTCATATTCATATTCATATTCATATTCATATTCATATTCATATTCATATTCATATTCATATTCATATTCATATTCATATTCATATTCATATTCATATTCATATTCATATTCATATTCATATTCATATTCATATTCATATTCATATTCATATTCATATTCATATTCATATTCATATTCATATTCATATTCATATTCATATTCATATTCATATTCATATTCATATTCATATTCATATTCATATTCATATTCATATTCATATTCATATTCATATTCATATTCATATTCATATTCATATTCATATTCATATTCATATTCATATTCATATTCATATTCATATTCATATTCATATTCATATTCATATTCATATTCATATTCATATTCATATTCATATTCATATTCATATTCATATTCATATTCATATTCATATTCATATTCATATTCATATTCATATTCATATTCATATTCATATTCATATTCATATTCATATTCATATTCATATTCATATTCATATTCATATTCATATTCATATTCATATTCATATTCATATTCATATTCATATTCATATTCATATTCATATTCATATTCATATTCATATTCATATTCATATTTATATTCATATTCATATTCATATTCATATTCATATTCATATTCATATTTATATTCATATTCGTATTCATATTCATATTCATATTCATATTCATATTCATATTCATATTCATATTCATATTCATATTCAATCTTTTGATTTTGATTTCGATGTCGATGCTGATGTTGATGTTGATGTGGATGTTGATGTTGATGTTGATGTTGATGCTGATGTTGATGTTGATGTTGATGCTGATGTTGATGTTGATGTGGATGTTGATGTTGATGTTGATGTTGATGTTGATGCTGATGTTGATGTTGATGTTGATGTTGATGTGGATGTGGATGTTGATGTTGATGTTGATGTTGATGTTGATGTTGATGTTGATGTTGATGTTGATGTTGATGTTGATGTTGATGTTGATGTTGATGTTGATGTTGATGTTGATGTTGATGTTGATGTTGATGTTGATGTTGATGTTGATGTTGATGTTGATGTTGATGTTGATGTTGATGTTGATGTTGATGTTGATGTTGATGTTGATGTTGATGTTGATGTTGATGTTGATGTTGATGTTGATGTTGATGTTGATGTTGATGTTGATGTTGATGTTGATGTTGATGTTGATGTTGATGTTGATGTTGATGTTGATGTTGATGTTGATGTTAATGTTGATGTTGATGTTGATGTTGATGTTGATGTTGATGTTGATGTTGATTTTGATGTTGATGTTGATGTTGATGTTGATGTTGATGTTGATGTTGATGTTGATGTTGATGTTGATGTTGATGTTGATGTTGATGTTGATGTTGATGTTGATGTTGATGTTGATGTTGATGTTGATGTTGATGTTGATGTGGATGTGGATGTTGATGTTGATGTTGATGTTGATGTTGATGTTGATGTTGATGTTGATGTTGATGTTGATGTTGATGTTGATGTTGATGTTGATGTTGATGTTGATGTTGATGTTGATGTTGATGTTGATGTTGATGCTGATGTTGATGTTGATGTTGATGTTGATGTTGATGTTGATGTTGATGTTGATGTTGATGTTGATGTTGATGTTAATGTTGATGTTGATGTTGATGTTGATGTTGATGTTGATGTTGATGTTGATGTTGATGTTGATGTTGATGTTGATGTTGATGTTGATGTTGATGTTGATGTTGATGTTGATGTTGATGTTGATGTTGATGTTGATGTTGATGTTGATGTTGATGTTGATGTTAATGTTGATGTTGATGTTGATGTTGATGTTGATGTTGATGTTGATGTTGATGTTGATGTTGATGTTGATGTTGATGTTGATGTTGATGTTGATGTTGATGTTGATGTTGATGTTGATGTTGATGTTGATGTTGATGTTGATGTTGATGTTGATGTTGATGTTGATGTTGATGTTGATGTTGATGTTGATGTTGATGTTGATTTTGATGTTGATGTTGATGTTGATGTTGATGTTGATGTTGATGTTGATGTTGATGTTGATGTTGATGTTGATGTTGATGTTGATGTTGATGTTGATGTTGATGTTGATGTTGATGTTGATGTTGATGTTGATGTTGATGTGGATGTGGATGTGATGTTGATGTTGATGTTGATGTTGATGTTGATGTTGATGTTGATGTTGATGTTGATGTTGATGTTGATGTTGATGTTGATGTTGATGTTGATGTTGATGTTGATGCTGATGTTGATGTTGATGTTGATGTTGATGTTGATGTTGATGTTGATGTTGATGTTGATGTTGATGTTAATGTTGATGTTGATGTTGATGTTGATGTTGATGTGATGTTGATGTTGATGTTGATGTTGATGTTGATGTTGATGTTGATGTTGATGTTGATGTTGATGTTGATGTTGATGTTGATGTTGATGTTGATGTTGATGTTGATGTTGATGTTGATGTTGATGTTGATGTTGATGTTGATGTTGATGTTGATGTTGATGTTGATGTTGATGTGATGTTGATGTTGATGTTGATGTTGATGTTGATGTGATGTGATGTTGATGTTGATGTTGATGTTGATGTTGATGTTGATGTTGATGTTGATGTTGATGTTGATGTTGATGTTGATGTTGATGTTGATGTTGATGTGATGTTGATGTTGATGTTGATGTTGATGTTGATGTTGATGTTGATGTTGATGTTGATGTTGATGTTGATGTTGATGTTGATGTTGATGTTGATGTTGATGTTGATGTTGATGTTGATGTTGATGTTGATGTTGATGTTGATGTTGATGTTGATGTTGATGTTGATGTTGATGTTGATGTTGATGTTGATGTTGATGTTGATGTGATGTTGATGTTGATGTTGATGTGATGTGGATGTTGATGTTGATGTTGATGTTGATGTTGATGTGATGTTGATGTTGATGTTGATGTTGATGTGATGTTGATGTTGATGTTGATGTTGATGTTGATGTTGATGTTGATGTTGATGTTGATGTTGATGTTGATGTTGATGTTGATGTTGATGTTGATGTTGATGTTGATGTTGATGTTGATGTTGATGTTGATGTTGATGTTGATGTTGATGTTGATGTTGATGTTGATGTTGATGTTGATGTTGATGTTGATGTGATGTTGATGTTGATGTTGATGTTGATGTTGATGTTGATGTTGATGTTGATGTTGATGTGATGTTGATGTTGATGTTGATGTTGATGTTGATGTTGATGTTGATGTTGATGTGATGTTGATGTTGATGTTGATGTTGATGTTGATGTTGATGTTGATGTTGATGTTGATGTTGATGTGATGTTGATGTTGATGTTGATGTTGATTTTGATGTGATGTTGATGTTGATGTTGATGTTGATGTTGATGTTGATGTTGATGTTGATGTTGATGTGATGTTGATGTTGATGTGATGTTGATGTTGATGTTGTTGTTGATGTTGATGTTGATGTTGATGTTGATGTTGATGTGGATGTGGATGTTGATGTTGATGTTGATGTTGATGTTGATGTTGATGTTGATGTTGATGTTGATGTTGATGTTGATGTTGATGTTGATGTTGATGTTGATGTGATGTTGATGTGATGTTGATGTTGATGTGATGTTGATGTTGATGGTTGATGTTGTGTTGTGTTGATGTTGATGTTGATGTGATGTTGATGTTGATGTTAATGTTGATGTTGATGTTGATGTTGTGTTGATGTTGATGTTGATGTTGATGTTGATGTTGATGTTGATGTTGATGTTGATGTTGATGTTGATGTTGATGTTGATGTTGATGTTGATGTTGATGTTGATGTTGATGTTGATGTTGATGTTGATGTTAATGTTGATGTTGATGTTGATGTTGATGTTGATGTTGATGTTGATGTTGATGTTGATGTGATGTTGATGTTGATGTTGATGTTGTGTGTGTTGATGTGATGTTGATGTGATGTTGATGTTGATGTTGATGTTGATGTTGATGTTGATGTTGATGTTGATGTTGATGTTGATGTTGTTGATGTTGATGTTGATGTTGATGTTGATGTTGATGTTGATGTTGATGTTGATGTGATGTTGATGTTGATGTTGATGTGATGTTTGATGTTGATGTTGATGTTGATGTTGATGTTGATGTTGTTGTTGATGTTGATGTTGATGTTGATGTTGATGTTGATGTGGATGTGGATGTTGATGTTGATGTTGATGTTGATGTTGATGTTGATGTGATGTTGATGTTGATGTTGATGTTGATGTTGATGTTGATGTTGATGTTGATGTTGATGTTGATGTTGATGTGATGTTGATGTTGATGTTGATGTTGATGTTGATGTTGATGTTGATGTTGATGTTGATGTTGATGTTGTTGATGTTGATGTTGATGTTGATGTTGATGTTGATGTTGATGTTGATGTGATGTTGATGTTGATGTTGATGTTGATGTTGATGTTGATGTTGATGTTGATGTTGATGTTGATGTTGATGTTGATGTTGATGTTGATGTTGATGTTGATGTTGATGTGTGTTGATGTTGATGTTGATGTTGATGTTGATGTTGATGTTGATGTTGATGTTGATGTTGATGTTGATGTTGATGTTGATGTTGATGTTGATGTTGATGTTGATGTTGATGTTGATGTTGATGTTGATGTTGATGTGATGTGATGTTGATGTTGATGTTGATGTTGATGTTGATGTTGATGTTGATGTTGATGTTGATGTTGATGTTGATGTTGATGTTGATGTTGATGTTGATGTTGATGTTGATGTTGATGTTGATGTTGATGTTGATGTTGATGTTGATGTTGATGTTGATGTTGATGTTGATATTGATGTTGATGTTGATGTTGATGTTGATGTTGATGTTGATGTTGATGTTGATGTTGATGTTGATGTTGATGTTGATGTTGATGTTGATGTTGATGTTGATGTTGATGATGGCGTTCTTGTTTTCTTCTCTAAAAACTTTTTCTGTGAAGCTTTTAACCATTTTTATGGAATTTTTGGAATCACATTTTGAGAAAAGTATTTTATGGAGCAAAGTCTATACCATTTTTTCTTTCTTATCATATTCCGAGAAACTTTTTCCTGAGTGTAAATAGCGTCATAAATTTTATTATCAATTTGCCAAAGAAGTCACTTCTACAGTAGTTTCATACTTACAATTAGTAAATAATAATAATCAGTATTCTTCAGATGTTTTCCTCATTAATTGTAATAGTTATAATTGCATGCAACGCTGTTGCACGTTTGTTGCAGTTTTTATGAATTAAGTGATTGTTTCGTAAGATAATAATACTTCTTTAAAATTTTCTTTATAAACCTAAAGAAACAATCTTTACTGTCATAAGATAAAATTCATCGGTGCAACTATATTAAGTTAAGAAAAACTTTATGCAACGATTTTTTTATTTTTGTTGCTTAATATGCTGTTGCCGCGCCCTCAGTTAGCCTTAATTTTAAGTTTTTGTATATTTTATCATCAAGCCTTGTGTTTTTATCATCAAGCCTTTTATGTCGTCATAAATTCTTTAAACGTTTAAAGTAAAGAAATCATGCAACGCTTTTTAATTTTGTTTTTAAAACTACCTCGTAAAGTCATTTATTTTGTGCATATTTCTATGAATTGAGCAAAGGCTCCGACATGTAGAAAACATTAGTTCTAATATAATTAAAATAAGTTTATCTTGTTTGCAAGTAACTTGGGCAAAGAGCCAAAAGTACCCTTACATCCATTGTTATCAATTTTTGCTCCAACTATTTGTAAATTTGGAATCTTTCTTAAATAGTTGCTCAAGCTCAAAGAGTCAAACTTAAATTCATTTAATAGTCTTAAATAATCAAGATGCACTTTAAAATTCAAAAACACTCTCATAAAACTATCCTAGCACATCCTTGACGAAGCCATAAATTAAAATTTTGCATAAAACTTTCAACACTCAACAGCTTTAAATAATCAGTTGTAGCTCTTTGAAAGCTTCCCACACTTGCAAATTTTTTTATTTCAGTTTTATTTCACTACTACTATTGCATGTTTTAATGTGCTGTGCTGTGCTACTCATTAGCCAACATACGATATTCCAAGCTTAATTATGGTATCTACATATCTTTCAGAACTTTGCCTTTCCAGGCAGCACATTCAACTCTGACAAACTGCAAACTGAAAAAGTTCGTTCTACTCATAGCGCAAATTTTGTTGCATGGCTGTTACGTTTCTTTTTGTTTTTTTTTGTTCTTTTTTGGTCTTATGAAACGACCTACTAAATACACGATTTCTATGTTTTTTTTTTTTATATTCTAAGGCATGTACGCTGATTGCCACATTATTACTCTGGCTACGTTTCCTCTTTATGGCGTTACATTTTATTTCAGTTACAGTTATTTCGTGTTAATATGGTATTTATTTTAAGGCTAAATTTATGAGCAGCTTATTTAAATAAATAATGAAGTCGGTACTTTTACCTAAACTCAACAAATATTAGTCCAAAGTGCGTAACTTTGTTGACGAGATTAAGTTTTAATTTGAATACTCAGTGTTACTCATGCATACATACATTTAAACCAGATGCGTCATATTGATAATGATGATGGCTATGTTGCTGATGATGATGTTGGGGATGATGAAATCTTTCAAGCGAGTAAAGATTATGACTCAAAGTTGCTTACTTGCTTATATTTTAGTATAATGTCTTTAACATTTTTAATATTCTTCATATGTTCTGCTGTATCTTAATATCTTGTGGTTTAAGATATTCTATACCTCTTTGCTTGTTTCTCTCGTTTTTCACTTGAAATCTTCACTGTCTATATTGCAGCATCATCACAAACACTAAATCACTCAAATGCCACACACATGCATTAAGAACTATGTTGCACATTTTTAGTTTTTTTTTTTTTTTTTTTTTTTTTTTGTTTATGGCATATCATGTTCGTTTTGTAGTCAGGTGATGCTTTTGATTCAAAAACTTTTCAAGTTGCCTGCATTTTTCATCTTCTGTGAACATCGTTTCGCAGTCATTCACGTCTTTAATTAGAACATAATTATAGGTTCGACTTGAGATACACGCACATGAAAATATCTGTATTTAAATTTTTAAGCACTTAATTCATTATAATTTAAAACTTCAATCAGTTTGAAATGTATTTTGAGCTGTACGGACCCCTTCCTTTAAAAAAAAAAAATCTTAAATCATAATAACACGTGAACATTTTAAATTGTACTGTGCTTTTTTGGTATTTATTACAACTATTAGGAACTGAAACTGTTATACAGATATATTCATAAATTTGGTTTTATTCAATTCAAATTGTAATCCATGCCCGGACGCGCCTACCTCCTAAACAACCCCAAAATTGTAATCGCTATAAAAATGGTTGTATTTAAGTAAGCCACAGAAATAAATTTGATAAGCAAGTATTTTGTATCAAAACTAATGCGTACACAAGAAATTGGAAGGGCCTGCCCACGAACACGACCACCTCCCATAGTAATCTAAAATTAAAACTGTTAAATACTGTTTAAAACTGTTTAAAAGGGGCATTCCACGAAAAGCGGTATATTGTAGCAAAAAAAAAAAAAAAAACAAAATTTCTAATTTTTAACAACAGGGCAGTGAACCTACATGAGTTAAGTCCCTAATGGTACAATATCTTTTTTCTGGCTCATCACTGCAATAATAAATATATATATATATATAATTATGATATCGTCAAAGAGATCAATGCTAAAAATTAACTCAAAGTTTTTCTCAATTTTTCTTTTGATATATGTAACTAATTGTTATGTTATTGATTTTATTCAATACCGCATATCGTGTTGTTACTATCACAACCTTCATTTCTCCAAGAAATAGTTCCATTTGAGTAAAATCGATAACATTATAATTGGTAAATCGATGTCGTGTACGTCACGCCAAAAATATATATATTGTCATCACTAGAGTAAGAGTGAAGGTGGAATTTTTTCAAATCACTACTAAACAGACAAAGTGTCAACAATTGTAAAACTACTGAATGTCCAGTAGTTTTTCATTTTTAATGTATTTAAAATTAGCAGTTAATTATTTGTCGCGTACGTCACACAGGTTATGGAAGTTTTTGCGTAAGGACAATATGGAAAAACAACAAAAGTTGCAGAATAAAGTGCTATCAATTCTAGATGAATTATAAACGCAGATTTTAAAAATCGTATTCGTTTTTCATCATCAGTTCGAACTTAGGAGTTATAGGCAAAAATCTGAAAATTTTTATTTTTTTCAATAATTGCACTATATATTTTAAATGCGGGGACGGATTTCGATCGTATTTAAATTTTTTATATTTAAAATATAAGTTATTTCAATTTGTGAACCCAAAGTTGAATTATCTTCTTTAGTTTGCGAAATATGTTCCTTGAAAGCTGAAAAATATTAAAATTTTAACATATTTTGAGACTGAAACTTTTTATCCTCTCTTAAATTTTAAAAATTGTTTTTTATATGGTGTAAAATTCTTTATAAAAACTTAACAGAAAACTTTTTATCAAAAATATATATTTTTTAGCTCAATCTTTGGCAGTTTTAGAGGTATTTTGAAAAATGTATCAATGTACCAAATAGCTATCTTTGAAACAATATAAACCAACTTACAGAGTTTTTCTAATAGTGACACGCCCCTATTTGAGTTCCACCAACTTTCTTAATCGTGATTTGTAATAATTCTACCCACACCTTCACCGAATTTCAGCACCCTAGTATGAATTTTAATTGAAAAAAGTACTTTTGTTCAAGTGCCACGCCCTATGGATAATCCTTCCCACTTTTTCGTCGAACGTTGTACTGAATCTTCCTACCCCTGTTTCATTTCAATTTCAGTACCATAGTGTCAAAATTAACCGAGATACAGAGTTTTTGTAATAGTGATAGGTCAATGAGAAATCCCCATGGATGCCTATGCAACCCCTCTCCGACATATAAACTTTCGCATTCTGCAGTACATTGGAGACGAAATTTACACTCAAGAATACAACATGAATGCCGAAACACCAATATTCAAAGTAAAAAACACCAATAAAGTAGTTTAAATTCGTACGTGTCGCTTACGTCACACAGTATGTCGTGTACGTCACGCTTGCTTTTCATAAATTTTCACATTTTCTTTAAGTTTAATTTCTGAATTTGAATTTGTATAGTTATCTTCAAAATGCATATTTTTATTATTATATCCATATTTTGTTTTTGCATTTACGGTTTAGCTGAATTTTCGTGATAAATCGTTATAACATTAAAACTGGTTGATTCATTGTCGTGTACGTCACCGAACATTTGACCGTTTTTTTTTTTAACCATCAAGATAAATTTGCTTAAACTTATTTCTAAAAGTGTAAGAGGTCTTAAATTATTAATATAATGCAAAAGAATAATGAATAATTACTTGAATATTTAGCAAGCTCCTTTAAAACATAGAAAAAGTCGTACAAATGTCGTGTACGTCACGATGGAATGCCCCAAAACTGGATTATATTAAAGCTACAGGGAAAAAAATTTTGTCATTTGCGAATTTTATATTAAAACTCAGATATGTGCAAAAAATAAGCGTCAGCCGCATACAAACCTGTCCTACTCCAGTAATAAAGGCTGCCAGATTTTTTTTAAAAAAATGGGGATTTTGCAAAAAAAAAACGGGACATAAGCTAAAAAAGCAGGACAAAGATTTATGCATATCGCTCGGTTTCTTGTTTTCTTTATGTATGGGGATATCTTAAAGTCAAAACTAAAAAAAATGGAAAATCTGAGTTGAAAACGTAGATCAACTTTTCATAGATCAATTTTAATTGTGTAAACGACAATAATATCGAAATTTTCAAGCTCGAAAAGCAAAAAAAAAAAAATAAATAAAAACATATAAAAATATTTTAAAAGTAATAAAAATAATACCATATTAAAAATTTTTTTATAGAAGTTTGGAAAATGGGTACAATTGACGTCCCGTTTAAGATCTTCGCGGGACGCATATTTTTAAGCTGAAAATCGGGACAACCCGTGTGGAGATCGGTACATTGTTCGGCACGTACAACCCACAATATTGAAAATATTATAAAAAGTTAATTATTTGACCTACAGAGATAAAATTTGGTATTGGATTTCTACCAACTAATATCTTCAAAATTAAGGTGTGGACGATAAAAGATTAAAAGTTAAATTTTGTAATGATAACTCATTTTGCGTTTGTATTTTCTCATGACAAATACTTAAGAAATCGAACGTATACAAAAACATTGCCACTGTGCTCTCTCATGAGAGACTTAATACAATGATTGTTTGCTCTCACGATCTACCTATGAACGATTGCTTTGGCAAGCGCGATTATGAAAAATATGTATTCATAAAATCACTGCATGTTTACTATCTCTGAAGTATTTATCATAATAAAATACAATCGCGGAGGGAGTTATCATGAGAAGATTGCATTTTTAATCGTTCGTGAGCGTATTTTTCATAGTTGCAGGTGGAAGAAATCATTGAATTCAGTGTCTAGTGAAAAACGTGAAAGATTTGGAAAACATTAAAAAGCATTATGAGACTACACACAAACATAATTTGATGAAGTGTTTAAATTATTCGTAAGTGACAAAAACATTTCCAATCTTTGAAGTTCTAACCAGTTCAGCCTAAAATTGAATAAAAATTAGTTTATTAAATGCTGTGCTGGACTGGTAACTATGCAAAACATACCGTTTAGTGTTTTCGACGATTCTTTTTTTCTTTTAATTTTTAAATCAAGGATTTCAGGTGTCAATCCTGTTTAGTCAAGTCTGCCTTGGTTCGGAAATGGGAAGATAGATAAGTATAAGAGAAAGCTAAATGAAGATAAGCAAGTGTATAATCTTGTACGAGTGGCGGAACGCTATATCAACAAGCGAATTTTGAAACTGAGGCAAGTGTAATGCCTTTACATCAGCCAATTTTATTTATCAAGCAATCTGATTCCACCAACCAACTACAACTTCTCAACTACTGCAAACTACAACTGCCAAAGTCGTACATATTGATCAATTTCTAATTTCAGTGAATTAAAAATGAGAAAAAAAAATATTAAAGAAAGGTTAAGGCGTAGTACCATGACTAGACTAGGTTTCGAACCTGGGACCTCTGAGTTGACAGTCAAGCACGCTAACCACTCGACTATCGAGGCAAGTGTTAACATTTGAAAAGCATTAGAAAGTTTCATTCAGTATAAAAATGTTGAAAGAAATTAAAAAAAATTAATTAAAGTGAGCAATCTGACTTGATCTGTATAACGTTGTTGCTTATAAAATTATTAGCGTCGACTCTGCAATTGACAATTAATAATTTTTTTCTACCTGCCTTGACTTTTTAATGAAGCAAGCAAACGTATCCCCAATAAACCAAACAAATTCGCCTCGAATTCGAGGTGAATCCGAGATCTCAGATATATATTTTGAAAACGAAGTTCGAAAATATTTTGCTAATGAACCCGAGGGCGGGAGAAATGCATATTTCATTCTGGAAACGAGATTTTTTATCATTATCGAGTCACAACCGAAGCGAGAATTTCAATTTTAAATCGTTTTCGAATAATCCCAATAAACCAAACGAATTTGCCTCGAATTCGAGGTGAATCCGAGATCTCGGATATTTATTTCGAAAACGAAGTTCGAAAATGTTTTGCTAATGAACCCAATGGCGGGAGAAATGCACATTTCATTCTCGAAACGAGATTTTTTATCATAATCGAATCACTACCGAAGCGAGAATTTCAACATTAGCAAATCGTTTTCGAATAATTTTAGCAATTTTTTTTTTAAATTAAATTTTTTTAATATATTCGTGTCTTACGCGTGTCTTATAAAAGATTATAAGATTATTATTGTTGAAAAAAAAAATATAAATGTTCAGTATTCGTACCCGCGTCTCCCGGATGCCAGTCTCCTACGTTATCCACTAGCCTATCGCATTTGTTGTATAGAAACGGCGTAATTTGCTTCATTATGAAAACAAACGTTTGAGGAAGTGGGTTCAACTCTCAGCTCAGGCAAAAAAATTTATCATTTTTTTTTTTTGCTTTTGGTGTTTTTTCTCTATTTTTTAAAAAATTTAAAATCAATGTTGCGATAATTAATTGCAGATATATAAAAATTTATTTTTTTTTACGAGACTGCGGACTTGTACGAATTCGAATCGAATACGAGATATCTAATCCGAGTTCTCGGTTTCATTACTAATTCGACACTAAACCGAGTACGTTATTTAGTTTATTGGGTCATGGGAAAAAAAACGACATAAGCGCTTCTCATTCAATAGCAAACGTTAGTTAAAAATTTTAAATTATCGTTCGAAATTCACTCACAAAGCAAAAACAAACAAAAAAAATATGCTCACGATCGGTTCAATCTTCACAATATGAGTTTCTCATTGAATTTAAAATGAGCGCTCACAACCAACGAACAATCACGAATGAGCGAACAGACGACGATAACAGCAAAGTGTTTTTGTTCATGATATTTATAAATATTGCTTTTGTTTGCGAGAGATAGTTACTGGTTTTGTTTCACTCATCAGAAATTGAAAGAAGGAATGTGAACTATCGTATTTTGATCGTTCTCCGCACTCCTTGTTTTATTTGATTTCAGTAACTTCTCTACATTTCTTAGAAAACTTAATTTACCTTCTAGATTATGATTTTATCAAAGTGTCTTGTGGTTTCTTTAAATATTGAAGCATTGCTATTATGACCATCACCTTTTATGACCATCATAATTTTCAACATTAGTTTTTGGTAAAAAAAATGTGTTACATTTATTCTCTTAGTTCATGAGTGAGTGGAATTCTCTTTAAGTACTACTAATGCTCTGCTTTTTCTCAATGAATTATACAATCATGTCGTGCCAAGTGCCACAACTCGGCTTGTTCAGCTCTTGCACTGAGGCATCTTTACTGTGCAAGACTGCCTCCTACTTCCTTTTCACATGCCAGGACCAGGCCACTGCATAACCGGACTAGTGAGTTTGAACTCTGAGCTTGTTGAGAGCTCAAGCATGGAATCTACTGTATACGGTGCCAAGACCAGCGACTGATTACTAAATGCATCAGTATCTCACTGAATGCACTGCTGTTGCTGCTGTCCCATAGAATTTTCAATCCTACTCGTTGTCTAGCTATGACGATGAACTTGGTCTAGCTGGGTTGGTTTGTTGGTTGGTGATTCGCAGACTAGAGCAATTTGCATGGCCTACTTGTACTTTGCATTACTACGTCTGGAACATTTACGTTTAAGTATTTTTGTTTTGTGGTGGCCTGACTGATGATTATTGTAGGGCTTTGTTGGTGCCTGAGTTCATTTCTTACATTTACAGAGCCGCCTACATGTTGTCATTAGCGTGTTGCTCAGGCAAGTTTTATTGTATTTTTTATTGTCTTGCTGTTCTAGTTGACATTTGTATGTCTGGCTCTTCAAGGCAGACGCCCAGTTTCTGCAAACTATGTCGTTCGCTGCAGCATAAGATGTGCAGCTGTAGTCCAAGGTGCAGGAAGAATGCAATCTTGAGTGACACCCACGGAAATCAAATCTTTCTGTGATTTATTTGCCCTGCTACTAGATGATACTAAACGAATGAAAGTAAATCTGAGAATAAGACTGCTGGTTAGCTTATGAAATAAATTTTGCAAGTTCTGTTAGCTCTTGTATTGCTGTAAATTTAAAAACTAATAAAAATTCATGACTATTTTTTCATGGCGAGTGTAACGTCATCTAACATCATCTTTGCAAGCCCAACTAATTTGGCATAATTATTTCATTTGCATCAAGAGCTGTTCAGGATTAATAAAATTCATTAAAATACCCAACAAAACCAACAAACACAAAACCGAAACTAGTGCTGAAGATGCGCAACTCTGGTGCGTCATTCAATTTGCTTTTTTTTCTCTACTAGCAGCGCCCTCTATATATGGTATGCTGTACCAGAATATGTCGACATCATTGTCGTATGCGACGACGACTTCGTTTGTTAATTAAATGAATGAGTTGCTGCTCGTTGGTTTAACCCGTGAGTGGGTGTTTGGTGTATGGGCGTTTGTATGGTGGGCGTACCAGTTCCTTAATTGTTGAATAGGATTTTTTTTTCGTGCGCGATTTCTTTTTTAATGTGTTCCGTATGCGCACAGTGAATGCGCTTTTTTAAGTTAGGGACAGCAGCCAGGAAGTTTGCTAGAGGACAACGCGGTGTTAAAATCGTTGCATGTGAAAGACAGCGGTAGATGAACGTAGTGGCTGGTAGCGTTGACTCTTCCACTTTTAATTAACACCGCGAGTTAACATGGCGCAGAAGAACAACGAATTAAAGGTGTTTCTTTTTTTATTTTATGCGTCTTTTGTCACTTTTTTGCTTGCATTCTTTTTAGGAAATAGTGGATGTTTTGTTTTACTTTTTGTATCTTTCTATGCCATTCGTTGGCACCTGAATCATCTAAATTTGTGTTGACGACACAACAATGATGAATAGTTCTGGCAACAATATTGCTTTGACTGCATAATTATATATGAAGAAGATGGTAACGAGTTACCGTGGCACCTTTGCATAAAAAATTCAACACACATACTAGAAGCGACGCAACGCAATTTGGCCCAATTCATGGTTTCCCCAATTAGTATACACTCAGAAAAAAAAGTACATTAAACAACCGTAAAATTAACATTTTTAGTTGACAAAAGTCGTCCGACATTAAAAAATGTTAAAATTGATATTATTCTAATGTACTTTTTACATTACGAAACCTTCATTTAAAAATGTATAACTGTCACATAATAATGTTATTTTAACACTTAAAATATCAAAAAGTATCAGTAAATTAATGCAGATAAAAAAAAATGTATTGGAAAATAATTTGCCACGAGTGGGATTCGAACCAGGGCTCCGGGCATCCAAAGCCACACTCTTAACCTGTGTGCCACGGTCACCTGTATGTCTTAACGGCTCAGCTCTTAAATAAACATTACATCTGCTTGTTGTTGACATCTACATTTATAATGTTAAATGGATATGAAATACTATCAATTTTACAGTAAAAAATGAACTAAAAACATTTGAAATGTTATTTTAACATTAAGAATTGATATTGCAATGTAAAACATTACATTATCAATTTGATATTTTTCTTATCAATTCAACACAATACATGTTAACTTAACATTTTCTAACGTAAAATCCACATTTTCTGATTTACATTGGAAATAACATTAAAAAACGTTAATTTTACATGGCAGCTTTTTTCTGAGTGTAGAAGCTGCGTTCTTTGCCGGCTTGGCAATTTGCTATATTTTTTCTTTCCCCACAATAGTTTGAATAACCGAACGAAAAAAGCTATAGTTGGAAGAGGAAGTTCGTTTGGTAGTCATGTTTGTTGATTTGGAGGTATGTAGGTGCGACGGTTGTTACTTTCAGCTTATTGCCTTTCGCCATTGTTTTGCGAAAGTGCGTATTCAACTTTTGTGCTACGTTGGTGTAGAAAATTAAATTTTTTTTTTGTTTAACTTTTCTAATATTTTCAAACCGGTTTAATTTTAGCAACTGAGCTTATTTGATTCATTATTTTATGGCTATTCTTTAAGCATTTCGATTATTTTAATATGACATAAACACGTACCGAGTTTTATTCTTGTAGCTCAAATACTTATAAGCTTAATTATAGAGTTTTCAATTGGTACGTTTTATGGGAGATGGGCGCTTCCATACAGCTCATAATTTGAACATAGTTTTAATGTAATAAAGAAACATACGTAGTTTGAAGTCCATAGCCCGAATTTAAACCTTTTTATAGTGATTTTACTTTCCAGTGTTGTTCCAAACCAATTCTGAAAAATTGCAGATGCTTTAATGTTGTAAAGAAAACAAAAAAACAAATATTTATGAAGCTGCACGACTTTCAAAAGCAACTTTACAAACATCAACAAACTACATGACATCCCGCTGAGCCATGTTAATGATTAACCAGCAAAACCAACACTTTATGTATATTGTACAAAAATTGAAAAAGTATTTAAATGTGCTGTTCAACATTTGAGTCATAAATATTGATTAATAACAATATCAATCAACATTTTTTACATTTAAATATACAATTTTAACTCACTGCTGAAGAGTCGATATGTAGTGAGCTTTTGTAAATACACTTACTCCAACAAGTCTCTGTACATTTGCGAAAACGTGAACATTTATTCACGTTCGCGAATGCCAAAATATACATATTCTTTAAAAATAAGTTTTCTGAAGAAACCTAAACAAATTAACTACACTCAGAAAAAAGTTTCTCGGAATATGATAAAAAATTCATCATATTTAGAGAAAAATGGTATAGACTTTGAATACCATTAGACTTCGAAGCTTTTATTATTAAAACAAAAATAATATATTTATGATAAAAATAAAACAAATTAGGAAAAGTTAAAATAATAAGATTTCCAATATAATAACGTATATAAATAAATTATCAGAATTTACCACGATTAATAGGAAAAGTAATTCAAAATTATTTTTTACTTTGTAGTGATTTTGAAGTAGGTTTTTTTTTAGTTAAAAAGTTTTTATTTCTTTCTTATTAGAGAATATGATAAATTTTAGGAAAAGTTTGTAAACACAATTATTTAAGCTCATAATTTAAAAAATGTTTTTCTGTCGTTTCTTATTCTTTAATCTTTTGAATTTTTTAATAGATTTGCAAGAATTATTCAGGAAAATTTCAAATATTTCACTATGCCATGGTTTCTTGGTTATTTTCAATTTCTGGCTCTTTACAATTTTTATTAAAGTGTCACGCCCTATTTTGAATCCCGCCTATGTACTTTATTGATCATACTTTAATATAATTCAACCTTGCCCTGCACCAAATTTCAGTTCCCTAGCATCAGTATTAACCGATATACAGATTTTTGTCAAATTGGGCGTTATTTTATTGTACTTAATTGACCGTAATTTTTTATAATTGCACCTACCCTTGCATTTTTGCTGTAAATGTCAGTACCCTAGTGTCAATATTTACTGAGATTCAGTGTTTTTCTTATAGTGACACGCATCTTTATCGGATACGCCCACATTATTGGCAGTAATTTGTTATACTTGTGCCTACCTCTGTACTAAATTTTAGTATTCTAGTGCCAATACTATTCGAGATACAGTGTTTTTTTAATATTGCCCAGCCCTTATGCCCCATTTTTTTTTTTTTACAAAAATTTGTACTTATTGTGCGTACCGCTGTAATAAATTTCTGTACCCTTGTGTCAATATAATTCGAGATACAGTAATTGTCTTATATTGCCACACCCCTTTGTCGAATAACGCCCACTTTCTTGATAGTAATTTTCAATAATTGTGCCTACCTCTGTGCTAAATTTCAGTACTCTAGTGTCAGTTTTATACGAGAAACAGAGTTTTTCCAATATTGCCACACCCTTTTTTAGAACAACACCCAATTAAGTGAATGTAGTTTTTAATGTTTGTGCCTGCCCTTCTAATTTTACAGTGAATTTTTTCTCTAGTGGCAATGTTTACTGAGATACAATGTTTTTCTTATAGCGACATGACCCTTTGTCGAATACCGCCTACTTTTACAGACGGTCACCTCCGCGTTGACGGTCTCTAAAAAATTACGGCAATTGGGCAATTACTTTAGGAGTAATCGATGTACATTAGAGTGGGTCGGCCTCCATACAAAAAAAAAGTTTGAAAAAACAACCCCCTATTTTAAACTTGACCTCGAGAGGATTTCGAAAACAAAAAAATTTTTTTTTTTGAACCACCGGTCAACAGCCAAAATGGTATTTTTTGCATAACTTAAGCATTACATTTCAGATCTTAAAAACTTATATGTCGTTGGGCTTTACGGGCTTTACGAGTACTACAATGTCTTCTTAGAACATTTTTACTTTTGAGGTCATATTCAATTAGTAAGCCCCATTAGCCCGATTTATCCCCCTTAAATTTCTTTTTTTTCCATATAATTAAGCTCCGTCAAATTTGTTTAATTTGTGTTAAAAAAATTATTTATTCAGTTTAAAAATAAAGAAGTTATAATAGTTCAAATATTTGATATAATCCTTTCTTTTATAAAAAATATACTTTTAGTTTAGTCAACGAACAATTACATAACATAAACAAAATTGTAAAAGAAACTTAATAAATAATTTTTTGAACACAAATTTTTTTTCGACCCACTCTAATGAACATACCTTCACAAAAAAAAAAAAAAAAACAGAGAAACCAAGCAACTTGAGAACCTCCTCTTTTTTGAAGTCGGTTAAAAAGAGTAATTGCTATTATCGAAAATACACTGAGAAAAAAACACATACCTTGCTCCGGTAAAAAATTTCTCTATTTTTGATAATACCAATTTTCTCTTTTTCAAATAAAATTTTCTTCAATTAGAATTAATTTTCACATTTTCGTAGAAATATTTCTTTACTTCTAGGAAATGGAAACATTTCAATGTCTCTAATAATGATAAGTATTTTTCTCGCACAAAAAATTTCTCATTTATAGAGAAACTAGCAAACCCGGCGAACTCCATTTCGCCACCAGATGGCTTCGTTTAAGGTAACATTTCTTTTGGTGATTAAAAGATGAAGAAAAATTTTTTTTTTTTGATTTATATTTGAAAAGGAAAAATTTTATTTCATTTCACAACAGTAATGAATTCATTTCGATTACTAAAATGAAGTGTTATTTAGATGAACTTCTCTAAGTAAATGAAAGTGAATCCAAAGTAAATACTGAATCGAAGCGTTATACGTGTCCGCACATTATCCGTTTCATTGAAGTGCTCTTTGGTAAACCACATTTTTTGTTTTTTGGTCTGATGTTAACACAAACAAAGCGGATGGTTTCCTAACTCGTGAACACGCAACGTATAACTGCCCATGTGAAAAACAATGATTTTCTAAATTTATCCCGCAAACATTAAGCGATTGGCCGGCCTTGCGACTTGTTAATTGTCATTGCGAACGCAAGGCGAACTGGAAATTGCAATCGTTTGAAGTCAAACGGAAGATCAGTCGGAATCATTGGTATTCGAGGAAAACATACATTTTCACCTGCGTACTTTCCGTTAATAATGGTTGCCTCAATCAAATTCGGCATAAGTCTTTTTACCGAAAGTCGAGTACCGTTGCAAAGTCGCGGTGGATTCAAATTACGCAATATCATAATAACTGTACCAACTCTGAGTTGCAAGTTATGTGGTGGGAATCCTGGTAACTCCAGAGAGTTTAAAAACTCCGTTGGATAATTTACTACATCATCGGGATTTGTTATGGAATCAACGGATTTGTATGTCACCAAATCGCCAGCAATTTTTGATTGAATGGTGAAATTCAGTGCGTGTACATCATTATTCTTTGCGGCAAGAATTGCTCGTTGACTTAACCAAGCATAATTCTGATAATTCTCACTAACATTTTCAATAAGAGCTAATTGAGAGTCTACAAATCGGCAAAAGTCGTTGATAAGAGTAATTAATCCAGATGTCGCATCAACTGGGACTTTTCCATTTCCAACAGCTAATAATTGTTTGGAAAATTGTGCAGCACTTTGATCATTTTGAAGTTGAACTCTCATATTAGTTGTTAGCGATAATGCTGATGCCATTAAGCTGATGCTTTCAGGCAAGCATTTAATTCATCTGTAGGCGTTCCACGGGGAACTACAATATCATCAAGCCACCAAAGATGTTGTTATTTCGCCGAAGATCCTTCAGTGTGAAGTTAAGTGCTTCAAGTGATTTCTTATGTGCCATTGTGCACTCATCCCAAACAATGAGCTTGCATTGCATCAACAATTTTCCCATTGCACTGGATCGGGAAATATTGCATGTTGGAGTATCAATTTTGTTTAAATTGAGTTTCAACTTAAGCGCAGAATGTGCAGTACGACCGCCATCTAGAAGAGTCGCCGCAATTCCAGATGATGCTAACGTCAAAGCTATGTCACATCTTGATCGAATAGTGGCCAAAATCAATGAAATGACAAATGTTTTCCCTGTTCCTCCAGGTGCGTCCAGAAAGAATAGACCACCAGTATTATTGTCCACCGCTTGCATTAATGTTTCGTATACTTGTTTTTGCTGTTCATTCAGCAACGGCACATTATTTCGAATGAATTCCTGCATTGTATCAACATTGTATTGCAGCTCTCGATTTATTTCACAGTGAACACAATACCGGCTTGTCACATGAAATTAACTGAGCAGAGAACAATGAGTAGCTGTCAAACAATGTATCACGCACCGGCGCCATCAACTTAAAATATTGGTTTGTAGTACATGCTATGTATCAGAGATGGCGCTGTATGTGAAAAAAGATTTTTCCGCTTTTCTGTTGAAACTTTTCCTGAATTTTTCTTAGCTATAAACCTCACGGAGCCCGAGACCTTTCCAACGAATGCAAATTCGTGGAAATCGGTTCGTGCGTTCTGGAGTTATAGCGTCAGAAAGGAAAACCCGACTTATTTTTATATAGTAGATTTTATTGAAAATGAAAAATTTTTCTTATATTTTGATTAAAAGTTCACTTTGAGAAGTATTTTCTTCAATAAAAACAAATATTTTCTCAAAAAAAAAAGTATTTTTCTCTAAAAATCATATATTTTTCTATTTCATGGTAGATTTTTATCATTTTTAGAGAATTTTTAGTACAGGTTTTTAACTTCAAATTCAACCTTTTCCATTTCAAATTAAACTTTTTCCAAATCAAATTAAACTTTTAAATTTCAAAAAAAACTTTTTCCATTTCAAATAAAACTATTTCCATTTCAAATTAAACCTTTTCCATTTCAAAAAAAACTTTTTCCAAATCAAATTAATTTTTTTCCATTTCAAATTAAACCTCAGCCAAGAAAAAGATTTATTTTAGATTTTTATTGAATTATTAATATGTAATCGAAAAGTATTACATATTTCTTGTGTAAAAAGCTGTTTGAATAAAATATATTAAAACTAATATCACTAGTTAGAACTAGATGAATCCCATCGAAGAAGTTTTTTCAAAAGTCAAGTTAATTGCGAGAAATATGCTAGCTGATCCTGATGCACGCGCTGATTTAAGGAACATTAGAACATTATCAAGGAATCTATAACGTCTGTTACATCCACAGATTGTAATTGATATAAAATTACAACTACCTTCAGCTGCTCCAACTGTACCCTTGTAAATATTTACTTCAATAATTTATATATTTACTTAAAATTTTGTACTTATCTCTAATGTTGTTTTTTGTTGATATTTCTTGTAAAAATTTTAAAACTTAAAACAAAACATTAAGAAAAACTAATCTTAAAATTTCATTTATTATTCTATAATTTCTTTGGATATTTTATGAAAACCATGTAAGTATTGAAGATATGTGTAGTGAAGTGAATGGAAAAGTTCTAAAAAGTCTAAGTGTTAGTGATAAACGTCGGTTGGATTTTGTATTACAGTGTTTTTTTTTGGTTTTTAAAAAATGTGTTTTTGATTTACCATTTCTATTGAAAATGTGGTGTAAACTAGCCAGTGTAAACTAGAGCTATTAGTTTTAATATATTTTATTCAAACAGCTATTTACACAAGAAATATGTAATACTTTTCGATTACATATTAATAATTCAATAAAAATCTAAAATAAATCTTTTTCTTGGCTGAGGTTTAATTTGAAATGGAAAAAGTTTATTTTGATTTGGAAAAAGTTTTTTTTGAAATGGAAAAGGTTTAATTTGAAATGGAAAAAGTTTTATTTGAAATGGAAAAAGTTTTTTTTGAAATGGAAAAGTTTAATTTGATTTGGAAAAAGTTTAATTTGAAATGGAAAAGGTTGAATTTGAAGTTAAAAACCTGTATCGCAATTAGAGAATAGCGTTCTCTGGAGCAAACTCTATACCATTTTTCTCTAAATATGATGCCTTTTTTATCATATTCCGAGACACTTTTTTCTGAGTGTAGAGAAAGTTTATATCACAGAAAGATATGTGTTTTTTTCTGAGTGTACAATTACTGCTTTGCGGTGTTTTTCTCACGTTGGACGATCCTTCTCTCTTATTTATTGCAGATTTTTCTAATACGACCAGATCCTTGCTTTTTTGCACTAGTTTTGGCTTCATAAGACTGCTAATTACATGCTGTACTGACGACTGAGGTTTTTTGACAATGTTAAAAATTTTAGTTAATGATTTTCCTTAATTTTTCAAGCTTAATAGTTACTTGATTTTTTTTGTTTCTTCACAGAATTTTTATATTTTTAAAATATACCAAATAATAAAATAAGCACATGTTCTATCTCAAAAATTACTGTTGTTAATGAAGCTTGCGTTGTACGGAGACCATTTCTGATATTCAAAACCAGAGTTGCCAGATGTCCAAACGAATTTCTTGTGGGTTTAAAGGTCGATATAAAAGAAAAGTTTAAAATAACTACGTTTATACATTTCTCTTTTCTTACAAATCTAATTATTAAAGATTGGTTTTAAAATTCTTTTGCAATTTTCGTATTTTTCTTTAAATAACCAGTTGCAGGAAGACTTATTTGAGTTGGTGTATGTATAAGAACTTTTATGATAATTGAAAGTGTATTTCATTACCGTTCATGACGTTCCGTTATTTCGTTCTGAATGTACTGTAACTGCAATTCAATCTTTCTGACTCATGATATGGAAAACTCACAAAATCTGGAGTTACGATCAAAAAACTGACTCTACCTATACTTCATCATTTTTTTATCAACCTTTTTTTCAATATTTAACCGATCCCGACGAAACTTGAAATTTTTCAACAATATATTTGTTGTTTGGTGTAAGTTGAGAAAACTGTGCATTTACTTAGAAACCACTAAATTATATAGAGACTACACTAGTCCCGTATGGAGTCATAAAACGAATTTACTAGAAATTTTCACGCAATTTACTTTTTTAAAATCAGTCAGAAATTGACACAGTTATTCATCTTGTGATGAAAATATATTTTTTCTGATTTAAAACCAAATTTTTTTTTAAACGGTTGACAATCAGTAAAGTTTTAGCCCGAAAAATGGGCAAAAGTAGGCAAAATCGTTTTGTGACCTTAGGTCCAGATTTTATGGGTTCTCGGCAAAATTCAAGTATAGAAAATTCTTTAACTCACCAAAACCTACCAGAAAAAGGCACAGTCTTATTCCATTATTTATATAACAATTTTTATTTCTGCATAATTGAAAGCTTTCAGAGCTTTGCATATTTGGATCTCCACTGCAAACAACCAGCCACTTACATATCCACACTAAATATAAAACAGTCTTTTTGATATCGACGTTTTGATATAAATCAATTCATAAAATACATATCTCACTATCTTTTTCATTATTTTCTTCATTAACTGGAAGAATGAGGTTTGTGTGTTGAAATGAAAATTGCTTTTCTTCTGCAGTTTCAACCAAATAGTTTTACTTTTCGCTTCTCCTGAAAAGTTATGTTTTTTGAGTTGTGACTGTTTTGTATTGAGTGTGCGATATAGTATATATGTCAAGATATCTAAAATTTTTTTAAAATTCGAAATATTTTAGTTTTTTTATAAAAAAATATGCAACAGTATTTGTTGCAATTCCTTCATCTTACTTTTTCTTTCCATCTCTATAGCGGAGTGAGTGCAGCAACATTTTAAATAGGTATTATTTGCTGTTGCAGTTCTTCTTCTGCTGCTGCAAATGATTGCACACAAACGTGACTCTTGGGGTGGTCCATCTGACGAACTGGCTTCACTGACTGACGTTGGTAGTGCAAAAACTTGCAGGTGGCTGTAGCTCAATGTCAGCGTAGCAAAACCAATACCGCCAACACCGACAGCGACAGCAGCAACACGATGACTTTATTTAAGTTTTTTTCTGCAATTATTACAAAAAAAAAGTAAAAATGCAAAAAAGTTGCACAAATAATTATTTAAGCAAACAACTTGTACGTTCCTCCATGCTTGATGTTGCAAAATTTACAGCATGCCTTATGTACTGCATGCAGCTGCTACTTTACTGCTGGGGCATCCATCCTGCTGCTTAAAGCATTCGTCATGCGTTCGTTTAATTGTCTGCATGAAGCAGCTTATTTTAAACTTTGCTGTTCCTTACTTCTTACCCTTCTCTGTATTATGACACAGTCGTGCCAACTTGTTGGCATTATTTCAGAAAAAAAAAAAAAAAACAAATCAACACAAATAAATCGCCTTCATTTTTAAGTTAATAACAACAACCAAAGCACAGGAAAAAAAACAAACATGAATTCATATTAAAAAAACTGGGCAAAAAGCAACGTTATACACAGATTGTTGACCACCGCATATGTTGTAAGATCAGCCAGCATCCTCGAGTCAGTACAACGTTGTGTTATTTTATTGCTGTTTTCTGTTATAGGCCGCTGCTATTGTTGTTGTTGCTGTTATACGCATTGTCAAGCCGTAATTATGATTGCTTCCTTTCAGCCTCATCAGCAGCAACAACAGCTCTTGTAGCATTAAGTTGTTCGTTTACTCGTGGTTCTTTTTTCTTCTCCATGTTTTTATTTTTTTCCGTTTCCTTGCTGAGATTTTTATTACAATCGCCTTTTTTCACAATTTGTGCTATAGACTTTATCCTTTGATGATGAAGGATCCGTTGTCATTAGTTTTAACGACATTTCATTCATAAACTTATTGTAAAATGTTGCAAAACTTTGCGTTGGTGGTGGACTAACTGACTTGACTGGCTGATTGACTGAACGAAGCATTTCGCTAGATTTGAATTAACACAAAAAGCAGATTTTGCTGTCCAGTGATTCACAGTTTGGCAGTAGCTTCAACATATATTCTCACCACACTGAATTTTTAACTTTAGCTTATTTAATTATCGTCACTTTTTTGTGACTTCAGCCAACCCATTTTCTTAAACAGCAACAATTTAGGGACGTGAAAAGTTATTGTTAATAAACTAGTATTCCTTATAGAACAGATAAAGCATAACCACTAGGTATTGTTTTCAAAAGAAAGCATTTAAATTGCAATTATCAGACTAGAGTTCGTTTAACTCCTTAACTTAGTGATATTTTATTACGAAACCTTTAGAAAAGTTTTTGGAAATTGATTGATTGACCGATATTGTAACAAATTGTTGGTCTCTAAGGATGCTGTAGAGTGGTGAAAACATCTCAAAGTACAAAATTGAGATAACTGAGAAACTGTTGATGTTATCAGTTTGACTTTTTCAGAAATGTACTTTTCAGAACATAACATTACATTAAATAGAGTCTAACCCTTTGTTATTAATTAAGGTGCCAACAATGTTGCCTATTTTTTGATCAAGCTATTTGCAACAACTTAACAAAAGGTCTTAAATCGAAAGTTTTGCCTTTTTAAGGAAAATAATAGAGTTATTTAAAAAAGGCTTAGCTCAGAAAAAGTTATTTGCGGGTACGTTCTATAGACAAATGACTACTGGCATCCTTATGATATTCGAAAGATTTAAAATTAATTGTTGGTGTTGCACTGTGTTCGTATATAAAAAACAACAGATGCAAAAACTCACTTAAATATTTAAAGAGAGAGAAAAAAACAACAAAAAATTAATACGCCAGGTGTCTTCAAACTCCATGCAATAAAGTAATTAAAATTAAATCGATAAAAAGCGTGCATTATCAACCTGCAGCAAAGAACAACAAACAACATCTACAACAATTACAAAAGGTTCTGCTTGTATGGTTTCCATTCTACAAAGTTGCTGCAAGGTATAGGACCAACTCGAATTGTAATAAATATATAGGGCAGTTCACGATCTTATTTGCGCTTGATTGCAAAATTATGGAATTGCAAATATTTGCTATCAATTGTGAACATTTTTTTTTTTGGACAACTCTGCAATACGAGTTGCAAAACTAAACACAGCTGATTTGAAAAAAAAAATAAAAACTGAGCTTTCAATTTTTTAATTTTAATATAAAAAATTTATTTCTTTGATTTTCAATTCTTATACATTTTTGACTCTTGAGCATGCAACCTAGTGTTGTATGTATGTAGCATTTATATCCTACATGTTTTAGGTGTTGCATATTTGCAACAACATAGCAAGTGCAAATCTGTGTGTTTTGTGAATGTAGTGCAAGAATATGCAATAAACTTTTACAAATGCACTCATGCAAGACCATTTGCACCAGTTCGTGAACTCCACTATTGTTGCAGCAACCTGTTGGTTCATAAAGTATTTGGCATAAAGTTCAAGATTTAGTTGTAAAAAATTTGTTTCTCTTTTCTGTGAACTTATTTCCACCGCTATCATATATAAAAAATTGTCTTTTATGGGCAGAGCCAAACCTCTTCTTCAATACCCGTTTTAGTTTGCGAGTACTTCCGAGTAGTAGGATTTCACCAAATAGTAACTACCAGCCGAATTTCTTCATTAGGTGAATATTATTTCCCAAGCGATTCAATTTAAAAAAAAAGTTGTCTTATATGAGCGGATCCACACACATTGTACAATGCCCGTTCCAGTAGCAGGACACCATCAAATAGTTTATCCATTCTGAGTTCAAATTTTCTATGACTTTTACTTCTATAGCTAATCTGTATCGAAAATTTTAATTGTATGGGTGAAGCCATGCCCCGTTTCTGTGTTATAATTGAAAGACTCAGTTAATTCATACTGAGTTTCATTGTTATCATTTAGTTAAAAATCTCTTCTATATCAAAAAATTGAATTGTTTGGTCTGTTTTATAATTGAAAGACCTGGTCAATCAGTTAATTCACATTAAGTTTCAATGCCATACGACATTTAGTTTCAAATCTATGTATGTTCGTACCAAGTTTCATTGATGTGTGATTTATAGACGACAGTAGAGCCGAAAATTTGTGTTCTTGAAAAAGTACCACGCCCCTCTTGGGTAGGATGGTGAAAAATACTTTACGACCTATTTTCATACCTACCAAACACAACAACAAATTTCATTGAAATTCCAGCCGTTTCAGACGAGTGCAAATACTAACACCGTTACAAGAGATTTTTATATAATAGATGATGAGGTGTATACAAACTTTCAGACCAGCTAATACATGATTATGAGAAAATATTTTATTTAAGCAACTCATATTTAACTTTTTTTTTTTTTTTTGAAATTTCTTTCACTGGATTTTAAAAATCTTTTGTTTTTATTAAAGAAGAAATTGTTACATTGTGCAGTTTGTTTTCGCTTTCAGTTTTTATTAAATTTTCAATTGAAAATATTCGATCGACAATTGATGAGAAATGAGAGATTGAAAGAATTTCCAGAGGAATGTTTTTTATGTTGGAGAAAATCGACTGTTTATCTTCCTTTTCAAAATTTTTTATAGAGTGCCAAAACTCAGAAATCGATACTTTTTACTTTTGCAAAGTTGTTTTGTGAGCGTTATTCTTGAGGTATTTTACAAAAAGTAAATATTAAAGGGGATTTGTTTTTTAACTTTTTTTTCAATGTTCCCTTCTTAAACAATGGTTTTGTGGAGGATTTATTTACTTGTTTGCTTTTCAAAAATGCAGTCCCAATTCTTTCATCAAAATACCCTTCCCAGTAGCCAGTAGCCTTCCCACTCGTAAGTTCCATCCAACTTACATTCATTCTTTGGAGAAAATGTTTTTGACAAAAATCTTTGAAGTATATAATAGAGTCTCTTGGATTTGAATGGAGGGTAACGTCTTGAAAGAGAGAATAGTAAATAAATATAGTCTGATATTTGATAAAAAATAAAAAAATTATATGATAGCAAATGAAAAAAAAACAAAATTATTTGACAAATTTTTTATAAAATGATAAAAAATAAGCGGTATATAACAATGTTTAAGCTAAAGTGTTGATAAAATAAAAATCGTTATTTCACTAAAAAAAACTCGTTTTATTCAATACTAATTCAAATAACTTTACTTTTCATTGTTTTCTGAAGGTTCCTAATTGTTTTTGTAAAAAATTTTCATTTAGAATGACCTCTTTCACAGGAAACATGTCACTTTTCACTCTTTGGTGAACAAGCAATTACTCTTATAAATTTGTCCATTTTAAGACAAGCGCGTTTCCTTAAAATTATTTTAAAACAAGTAAAAACAATCTAAAGTCGATCTAGGCCGACTATGAAATACCCTAAACTTCCTTTTTAAAAAAAATACAATGATATTATTGAAAATGGGCGTTTCCGTGGGCGTATGAAGCTCATATTTAAAATACATTTAAATTTTGACGAACAATTTTACACATACCAAGTTGTATTCGTGTGTGGCCGTGGCATGCAGTTTAAGTGTTTGGCTTAGCATGGTCGTAGCCTGGGTTCGATCCCCAGCCGCGGCGAAAAGTTTTTTCAATAAAAAATTTTTCTGATCGGTCACCACCTCTCTGCAGACAATGGCAAACCTCAGAGAGTAAATAATGCCACACGGTTAAAAATCTTGGACTAAATTTTAAACTTTTTTGGATTACATATAGGACACGACCAAAAAAAGATTACTTTTTAATCCAATGAAAAGTTTTAAATTTTTCAATCCGAAAAGGATTTATTTTTAATCCACAAAAAGTTTAAAATTTTTTAATCCAAAAAGGAATAATTGTTAATCCATAGAAAGTTTAAAATATTATAATCCAAAAAGGATTAGATTTTAGTCCAAAAAAGTTTGAAACATTGTAATGAATGTAATGAAATATGTAAATGAATATAATAATATTTTGGTTTAGATTTTAATAAACAATTTGATTCATTTAATTAAAAATAAGATTCGGATGCTATAACAACATTTAGTATTATATTTAGTTAAAATTTCGTAGTGTAGTAGTAGTTTTCAATCTTATACCTGAATTACAATGCGACAGTGGCAGCGTCAGTGGCAGTGGCATTGATCAGCTGTTATTTTAGGAATACTGTTGTTCAATGGTGAAACTTACATAGCAGCAGTGTTAGTAAGCAGTACTGCCGAGGTAAGCCCTATTTCTAAATTCACTGCCAACATGCAAATAATTAAACTACTAAGAAAAATTCCACATTCACTGCTTTTGATGCTGACGATGCGACTGCTAGATTGTAATTTGCAGGCAGTAAAATACGAAACAGCTGATCACTGCCGCTGCCACTGACACAACTGCTGCCACTGCCACTGCTGCATTGTAATTCAGCTATTAAATAACATAAATACTTTTTCCTGAAAATACTACCTTTATGCAAATTTGTAGTCCAAAAATTGTCTTAAACTTAAACTTTTTCGGATTAAAAAAAATTAAACTAAAATATGGAATAAAAAATAGTACTTTTAGGATTAAAAATTCCTTTAAACCAAAGTTTGGATTAAAAACTAGTCCAAAATTTTTAACCGTGCATGTAAAGCTTCTTGAGAACATGAACTGTAGCCGTTCGGAATCGGCATAAAACATGTAGGTCCAGTTTTGGGTCAATTGTGTGCAAACATTTAATAACACACACAACACAATTGATCATTAGAAGCTCGGTCAAAGTCCTTTCAAGGGCATAAAAGGCCAATTTGTTTTTGTGTTTTTATACCCAAAACCTGAAAGGTCAGGGTATATTAACTTTGTTCAAACGTTTGTAACGCATAGAACGAAGCGAGTCCGGTATAGAAAAGTATATATATTCTTGATCAGCGTCACCACGTGAGTTGAGCTATCCATGTCCGTCCGTCCGTCCGTCCGTCCGTCCGTCCGTCCGTCCGTCCGTCCGTCTGTCCGTCTGTGTGTTGTCCGTATACACAGGATAAGAAGAAGGAGTTGAGATAATTGGATGAAACTTGGTACACATGGTCAAATGGACCCAAGGATCTGCACTATTGAATATTTTTGGAATCCGCCCACGGACACGCCTACCTCCCATACAATGCAAAAATGTAAAACTGCATAACTCAGCTAATGATAAGCCTACAACAATAAAATTTGGTATGTATGTGTTTCATATCAACACAATGATGTCTTTGAAAAATGGACGTCATCCGCTTACGGACACGCCCACCTCCCATACAACCCAAAAATTGAAAACGCAATAAATAGGCCTCTGTTGAACCTACAGAGCTTAAACTTGGCACATATGATTTTTGTAACAAAACAAAGATGGTTCTGAAAAGTGGACATCATCCGCCCACGGACACGCCTACCTCCCATACAACGCGAAAATTGAAAACTGCATAACTGAGCTCATAATTAGCCTACAATAATAAAATTTGATATGTATTTGTTTTATATAAACACAAAGATGTCTTCGAAAAATGGACGTCAGCCGCTCACGGACACGCCCACCTTCCATACAACCCAAAAATTGAAAACGCAATAAATAAGTCTCTGTTTAACCTACAGAGCTAAAATTTGGCACGAATGTTTTTTATGACAAGACAAAGATAGTTTTGAAAAATGGACGTCATCCGCCTACGGACACGCCTACCTCCCATACAACCCAAAAAGTTTTAAACTCAATAAATAAGGTTATGTTTGTCATAGAGAAATTAAATTTGGTGTGTATGTATTTTATACCAAAACTAAGGTGTATTCAAAAATTGGAAGTAATCCGTCAATGAACACGCCCACCTCCCATAGGGAAAGCACAATAAAGGCATTTACTATGAGCTACAGGAATAAAACTTGGTATGTGTAACATTTAAATGTATATAAAATATAGGCTTCATCCGCCCTTGGAGACGCCAGTAAAAATTGTTTGTTTTTGGAAAGTGGGTTTAGGGTATTTCATAGTCGGCCTAGACCGACTTTAGACTTTCTTTACTTGTTTTAAGTTGTATTCGTGTAGCACCCATGGAAATGACTTTATAAACTTTTCGCTACTGTGGGTAGTATGGGAGGTGGGCGTATTCGTGGATGGATTACACCCAAGTTTTGAACACATCTTAGTTTTGCTAAGCTTATTTATGAAGTTTTCAATTTTTTAGGTTACATCGGAGGTAGATGTCCATCATTGGATGACCTATTTTTTTGAAAACATGCGTGCTTTCTTATAAAATATAAACGTATAAAATTTTATCTCTGTAAGACAAACATAAATTTATTTATTGAGTTTTTCATTTTTGGGTTGTATGGGAGGTGGGCGTGTCCGTAAGCGTATGACACCCATTTTAGGAAAACGTCTTTGTTTTGATATAAAATACATTTGTATGTACCAAATTTTATCTCTGTAGGTTAAACATAAGCTTATTTATTGAGTTTTCATTTTTTGGGTTATATGAGAGAAGGGCGTGGCCGTGGACGGATAACATCCATTTGTCGAAAACGTCTTTGTTTTGATATAAAATACAAACGTACCAAATTTTATCTCTGTACGTTAAACAAAAGCTTATATGTTTAGTTTTAATTTTTGGATATTTAGAAGGTGGGCGTGTACGTAAGTGGATGATACCTATTTCTTAGAGATATTTTTCAGATCCTTGGATCCATCTGACCATGTGTGCTGAGTTTCATCTAATTATCTCGACTCCTTCTTATCGTCACTCACGAGGTGACTCTTTTCAAGAATATATATATTTTTATATACCGGACTCGCTTATTCCTATGCGTTACAAACGTTTGCACAAAGTTAATATGACGTAAAGTGTCTGAAACTGAAGAAATTTTTTAAATTGAAGAAATCTTTGCATTTGAATGGCTGCTTTTTACCGAGCTTCAGATGGTTATTATTAAGAACGCTTTTCGTTGAATTTTAAAATTGGAGCAATATGTGGCTGAGCATTGTTATGTTACAATATTACCTTGTAATGCCTTTGCTCGTATTCCGGCCGGTTTTGTTTCAATGCTCAGTACAAACGCATCAATTGAGTTCGGTAGACTTGCCCTGTGCAGTCAATAGCAGTCTATGCAGTCTTTGTGCAGTATAGCTTCACTATAATGTAGCAGCTCATAGTTCAGCACGCCCAAATGGTCCAACAAAACACCACATAGAAAAAATCTTATGAGAAAAATAATGATCCACCCCTTCATAGGTTATTGTAATAAGGGTTATTGTAAATCTTGTATGGTTATGGTTATGTTTATGGTTATGGTTATGGTTATGGTTATGGTTATGGTTACGGTTATGGTTATGGTTATGGTTATGGTTATGGTTATGGTTATGGTTATGGTTATGGTTATGGTTATGGTTATGGTTATGATTATGGTTTTGGTTATGGTTATGGTTATGGTTATGGTTATGGTTATGGTTATGGTTATGGTTATGGTTATGGTTATGGTTATGGTTATGGTTATGGTTATGGTTATGGTTATGGTTATGGTTATGGTTATGGTTATGGTTATGGTTATGGTTATGGTTATGGTTATGGTTATGGTTATGGTTATGGTTATGGTTATGGTTATGGTTATGGTTATGGTTATGGTTATGGTTATGGTTTTGGTTATGGTTATGGTTATGGTTATGGTTATGGTTATGGTTATGGTTATGGTTATGGTTATGGTTATGGTTATGGTTATGGTTATGGTTATGGTTATGGTTATGGTTATGGTTATGGTTATGGTTATGGTTATGGTTATGATTATGGTTATGGTTATGGTTATGGTTTTGGTTATGGTTTTGGTTATGGTTATGGTTATGGTTATGGTTATGGTTATGGTTATGGTTATGGTTATGGTTATGGTTATGGTTATGGTTATGGTTATGGTTATGGTTATGGTTATGGTTATGGTTATGGTTATGTTTATGGTTATGGTTATGGTTATGGTTATGGTTATGGTTATGCCCTATCTTGGCTTTTTTGGTATGATAACAATTTGAATCAGCTTTCAAAAGGCAAAGTTGTGGAATGTTAAAGTGTTTCACTACTTTAATAAACATTTTATTTTACAACTCAGTACCTGCCCATTTTCGTTTTTACGCTCTGCAATTAATAAACTTTTTTAAAGTCAACTTTATTTGCATATTAAATTGTATGGTTTAAAAAATGCAATTAAGCGCAAAGTCTGTGCTTAATTATGAGCAACATAATTGGTAAAAGCAAACGAAAAAAAATACAAAATTTAAACAACAGAACAATCAAATTGCCAAAGTTAATGTTAACTGTTATCAACGAATAATGCACCGATAAGCTGGATGCAGAAATTATTTTTGATATACATATTAAATAATACGAATTAAAAATTAAATGCCAACCAAATATTAAGCTGAAAAATTGTTTAATTTCAATTTAAGTTTATTATTATTTATGTTATTAAAAAAAAAATCACATAATTATTATAATTATAATAATAACGGTTTCTTTATAAAGCTTATTTTGGCCATTATTTGCGGCTTTGCACCCACTTATATGAAATTACAACGTAGCAAAACGACAAATACAACAAATTATTCACATGGCTTAAATGTTAATCCTTTCAATGTGTTGTTCTTTGTTCGTTGCCGTTTGCCGTTGTGCGGGTGTGTTCTAGGCTGATATCAAAAATATAGCAATTATATTTCCCCTCCCCTCCTGAATTCCAATATTGGCCAGCTCGCAAAGGAGACGCCGCGGGCAGATAAAGAATATTAATCGTTATTGACTTTAGTTTGCATTGAGGCTTGGTTTGAGAGCACTCTGGTTTGCGTCACGAACTGGTTTGAATACCAAATGGTCTTTGGTTGGCTGTTGCGAAAAGGGATGCAATTAAATGTTCCCCAAGCATGATTACGAATAACAAATTATGTGTGACAATATATATTTTTGTTTTTTTTTTCTTTTTTCGCACTACGCATAAATCCAATAATAAGTATAGTAATGTGACAATGACTGGCACGCACACACTAACAGATGGGCAAGCGGGTAGACAGGCAGACAGATAGGAAATAGGATTCCCAAGCAGGATACCCATAATAAAATAATTAATTTTATTGATTTTGTGTTTTTATGTCGCAATTTAATGATGATTATATGTAAAAACATGAACGCAAATGTCGCACTGAGCTAGACTAATGAGTTTGTCAGGCATGAATAAAGAATCGCTCGAAATGAAGACTTGGAAATTGTGCAGCAATAGCATCAGGAGCAATAGCAGCAAGATTAATGAATGGAGGAATGTTGAAATGAAGTGGCATAAAAAAGTGTTTTAGTTTTTGTGCAGTATTTTAAAAAGGATAAAATGCTAAATTATAAGTAATTGATTGCATCAAACTCTTATCTAATCAGGTTTTCACAATTAATGATGTAATTGAATTTCTTACTTATGAGTGCGAAATAATTCTTAAATTGAATAAAGTGAGACAAATGAGGACAGTTGATTTTTGTTTTTTATTGCTAAGCAAATTTAGGGTATTGTAAACATAGGTTACCTAAGTACCGTTTTTTATACGACTATGGAAGTTGCAGTTGGTGGTAGAGATGCCTCAGATTTAAATTCGCATGTTGGTGTAGCGATCCGCCACACATACAACATTCTACACTTGTTTCTCTTGATTTCCCTCTCACTTCTACTTATCTATCTCCCCTTTTCCGAACCAAGGCAAACTTGACTGAAAAGATTTTACACCTGAAAACCTTGGCTCAAAGCTAAAAAAAAAATCAGTAGGCTAAAAACTTTCAGTTAAATCAGAGAGCAGAGAACTCGTCAAAAAAGTTAGTATGTAAGAGAAAAATACCTTCCTATGGAATGGATTTTTTTTTTAAAGTAGTTTTACTAAAAAACGATAAATTTTTACTTTTTTATACAACATGTCGTTTATATGGAAATAAAAAATATGTGTGTGGCTGCGAAAGTGCTTATCCTGAAGAAAGCAAAGCAAATAATCAAAGAAAGCAAATAGTAGGGGTAAGACTACCCATTTCAGCGTTTCAAGGTATGTTTTCACCGGCTGCGTAACATGTGGCCGAGCGTTGTCATGTTGCAAAATTTCCTTTTTGTGCCTTTGATGCCCTCTGGACGTTTTTGCTCTATGCTCGGTTCAAACGGATCAACTGAGTTCGGTAGAGTTGCCCTGTGATAGTTTCACCTAGTTGTAGCTACCTTTAGTACACCACGGCCAAACCAAATACAGAGACCAAACACAGAGAAGGACCTTGTTACTGTGAATTGGCTTTGGCATATGGTATTTAGCGCTAAGGGTTATCGTAATGCACCCATTTTTCATCATCATCAATATAAATTGAGTTCGTCTTGAAAAAAATGTATATAAAAATGGAATCCATTAAATTTTCAATGACCACCCGACGATGTCGGCTGAACATTATAAAAGACAACATTTGTGCGATTAAATAAAAAGCTTCAACTTTTCTTATTAGTTTTTTTTTTAACAAAAAAAATATCTTTTCAACACAAACCGCCTCATGCATAAAACAAGCTCAGCAAAATTAAAAAAAAAAATAAAATCTGATTAACTAAACTAAAGAACACCGCGTAAAAGAAAGATTATAATTTTTTTGTTCCATACCAATTTGATGAATAAAAAGCTCATAAATCTTAATTCGTTTAGTTTTTGTTTAAAAACAAACAAAAGAACCTACAATAATAATTTAATGTTCGTCTTCTTGAGCGTCGGCTAAAATTTGTTTTGACGCATTTATGCATAATTTAACTCATGAAATGTCGGCATATCAACGCGTGTGCGCCTGCGCATGCCACTTCATATGACACTTTAGTAATAACAATTTTCATAATTTTAAATTTAAATCTTATAATCTCCACTCACATCTATTTGGAGTGCACCCAAACAAGCCACTGCATTTTTTTTTTAATACTCAAACTGCGCATATTTTAGTTGCAGCTCACGTGATTTTAACGAGCTGTCGTTCGGAATGACAATTAAATTACAGTAGATCGTGTTGTTGACACTTATTCATATGATCGTAAAATAATGATTTACGTTTATTGTCGTGTGCGTATGCGCGTGTGTGTTTTGGAATTTTAAATGATTTTATGATTTGATAATGCTGTTCGCACTTTAAAAGTGGTCTCTATGTTTTGCTATTTTTAAGTTGCACGATCATAAAAAATTTAATTACTTAATGGCTACTGTAGAAGTTTTTCAAGATCAAGGATAATGAACTTGAATGCATATCGAAAAATAGTAATTGTTCTAATTAAAATATACAAAATTTATAGATAAATTTATGATGTATGTAAAGTTTTTTCTTAGCATTTAAGCGACAAATAATTATTTTCTAAGACTTTAAACTTTTTTGTTCTGATGAAAATACCTAAGATGCTGCTGAAGATTTTTCTAAATTTCTGCTCAGATAGCTAGTGTTTGGCAAGAATTAATTATTCGTTTGAGTGACGCGAAATTTATACTAACAATTTTGAAAATAGTCAAAAATGTTGGGGTAGTCGAGTGGTAAGCGTGCTTGACTAGAGATTCTGGGTTCGAATTCCAGTCTAGCGATGCTTTAACCCTCGCTTTTACCTTTTTTAATTCGTTCATCATTTCTAATCAACTGAAATTAAAAATTCATCAATATACACGACATTGAAAGTTGCAGTTGGTGGTAGAGATATTTATGAAATGAGATTACTTAACAATTCCAATTGACTGAGGTAAAGGCATAACACTTGCCTCAGCTTCAAATTTGCAGGTTAATATAGCGCTCCGCCACTCATACAACATTATACACGTTTATCTCTTGATTACACATACACTCCTACTTATCTATCTTACCATTTCCGAACAAAAGGAGTCTTGACTGAATAGGTTTGACACCTGATAACCTTGGTTGAAAGCTAAAAAAATCCGATTTTTAATAAGGCTTTTAAAAATTAAGAAAAGAAAGAAAGAAAAGTTATTAAGGACAGAGAGAGTATTAGGAAAAGTATTCGAAAATTTTATGCTTGAAGGTTTGTTTATTAGAAATATTTATGGTTATGGTTATGGTTATGGTTATGGTTATGGTTATGGTTATGGTTATGGTTATGGTTATGGTTATGGTTATGGTTATGGTTATAGTTATGGTTATGGTTATGGTTATATATGGTTATGGTTATGGTTATGGTTATGGTTATGGTTATGGTTATGGTTATGGTTATGGTTATGGTTATGGTTATGGTTATGGTTATGGTTATGGTTATGGTTATGGTTATGGTTATGGTTATGGTTATGGTTATGGTTATGGTTATGGTTATGGTTTTGGTTATGGTTATGGTTATGGTTATGGTTATGGTTATGGTTATGGTTATGGTTATGGTTATGGTTATGGTTATGGGTATGGTTATGGTTATGGTTATGGTTATGGTTATGGTTATGGTTATGGTTATGGTTATGGTTATGGTTATGGTTATGGTTATGGTTATGGTTATGGGCAATATCAAGGCAAAATATTTTCGATGCAATTTCAGAGGAAGAATACCGAGGAGTAAACATCTTACTTTATATGTCGGCATTTCTATGTTCCATCTAGTCAAACGTCTCTGAATTCTTACAATTCCATCAGATGAGACTGCGTAGAAAGGGTCCCATATAATACAGCAGTATTCTATAACTAACCTTACGAAGCCGTTGTATAAGCAAATAAGTGCAAAAGGATCGTTAAATTATTTTGAATTACGTGTTATAAAACCCAGCATGGAATTAGCTTTAGATATCAAATAGTCTATGTGACTATGGAAATTAAGCTGATGATCAAGAATTATACCTAGATCTTTCATTTCGGTTATTCTTGATAGAAAAACTCCATTCAGCCTATAAGGATACATTAATGGATTAGAGTTTCTATGAAAAGTTAAACACTGACATTTCGCAATATTAAGAGGCAAGCAGTTATCCTTGCAACAAGTTGACAATCCATTCAGATCCAACTCTAGATCCAAGCATTCATTAGTAAGCTTCAAACGAGAAAAAACGTTAATGATGTTCCATCTGTCCTATATTGCACAATAAACTAAAATCTTCTTCAAATTTAAATGTTTCATAAAAAAAAATATATCTATATTTTTGTTTGAAATGAAGAAATATTTTTTGTATGTTAATGAATTTTATTAAAACTTATTTAAATATTAATTTTTAATTTTTTTCTTTTGTCTTGCAGGTAAGCTTCTTTCTCTTTTACTTCAGTTACACAAAATGTTTTAAGCAAAATGTAAGTACAAAATTTTTCGTTACAGAAATAAATTATGAATTCATTCATCATTCATCCTAAGTTAAAGCAAAGCAGAAACAAGAAATGTTTTGCCTAAAAATAAGCAATTTAAGAGTTTAAATATTAATGATAATTAAAAATAGACTTGAGTGCTCACTTACAATTTTAGTCTTAAAACTTTCACTAACACGCAATGTGTAAAATGTTGCAGCAAAAGTACGTATTTCAGAGTTTCCTTTCAAATGCCTGTCAAATGCCTACAATTGACAGTTCGGTTAAAATTGAGTACCGTATCAAATTCAAGAAACAAATAACCACATGATCATGATCATTAATAAGTTCCGCCAGCATGTTGTGGTACAGAGTGCAGAATGTTAACTCTTATGTAAAATCATTGTGAGTTTCTTTCATGCGTGTTACTTACATTATCTTATTTTTTAACTGCATTTGAGACCAGTACCAGTGCCTATGATCTGATCTGGTCTAACCATGCAAATCGTGCTTTTGTTCGAACACATTTATTATGTACCTTATTTTGGTCATCGGCATTTAAATTAGTTCAGCCCCGATCGTTAAAAAGTATGAGCAGAGCAAGATAGTTTTTATATATATTTTTTTATATCTTTGTCTGACAGTTAGATGAAGCGTGATTTGGTTTTTGTAAAGAAATGGTATCTGTTACACAAATATTTTAAGATATGCTTAACTACATCTCATAATTTCTGACTGCTGCACGGCAAGATCAATTTGACTTGGACTGTTAATAATATATTAATTGACAGCTTAGCTGTTGTCTTGTCTACAGCCGTAACATGATAGCATTTGAAATGCTTGTTTTTTGTTTTCTTTTTATAACATTTAAGTTATTTTTGTCACTTTTTGAATTCATTCAACTTAAAAATTTCTTCGAAATCCGCTTTTAAGCATCTTATAAAATACAAACGCTGTGTTTGATCAGCATTTACTGGTTATTGACAGAATTTATTTGGAAATGTTTAAAATCTTTGAGACGACCCACAACGTTTAAGTTTTTTTTTTATTTTTTTATTTAATATCTGTTAAATCGTTTGCTTTTGTTGTTGCTGTTGGCAATTGTATTGGTTGCGCAGGCGCCCGTTGCGCTGTTGGAGACTTAAAACATGATCGCACCTTTTATGTCGAATACAACGTTCAATAAGATGATGATGATCGTTTTTTATAAGATTTACGATGTGATCAGCTGTGTGAAAGAATGATAAGTTTCTAAGATTACAGTAACTTTTGTTTTAGGTGTGGGTTGAGACAAGAAATCTTTTTTTTTTTTAGCAGCAGCCAAGCAGCGGCCAAGAAGATCTATAAACTTAAAGTATATTGAATGATATTAAAGTGGTTTAGTTTAATTTCAGAGGCTTTGCTTTTTAAGTTTTAATTGATGTAGATTGATTATTGTTACAATTTTATTTCCAAATTTCGAACCAGTTGAGGTGTTCGTCAAATCTTAATTACATTAGTTGGTAAGAATTGGCGTTAATGAATTAATTGAATTCTGTTTCAGAAAGCGTGCCAGAAAAGAAAGACGGTTTAAAAAAGCATGCATTTATAATGGCAATCAGGTCATTTGAGGTTAACCAGTTCAATTAAGTTCGCTACATTGAAAATAAAAACCTTGTTAAAATTATACAAGTTCACTTTTGTAAAGAAAACATGTACTGAGTTTAAAAAATTCTGCAACTCAATAATCACAAAAATTATATTGAGAGCTGTAGAATGATAATATCACAAAAGCCAACTTGTATAATTTTACTATAGCTGTTTTTCTCGGTGTATAAAGTCTTTTGAACTTATTTTCAATGCAGATAATTTCCATATTTTTATTTATAACTTATAATTATTGAACACATACTTCATTATTGTAAGAGACTTAAAGCAACACAATTAAACAAAACCAATTTGAACCACACACCTTCTCTTTCTCGCTTTTAGCCATTGACTAAGCTTGTTTAATTTGAAAAACAACTACTTAATATACGTCCTTAAAAAATAATGGCTTAACTAAAAAGCACATTTATTTTTTGTGTTTATTTTCAATCAACCAATCGGTATTGCCAAAAATTTCATTTTCACGCTGTGGTTGCACAAAAGCAAAACAAACAGCACAACTTGCAACAACTGCAGAAAAAAAATTGCTTTAATAAATCATATCTAATGCTGCACTTGCCCTTGCCGGCAACAACAACCAGCAACAACTGCCATAAAAGGAAAAAAAAAAAAACAAAATGTTTAATGAACATTTGATATCCACGGTCGAGGCCAAAGACCAATGTCCAGACGAAACCAATCGATCGATATGCTTGCCAATGTGTTGGCAACATAAATGATGCTGCTGCTGCTGCTGTTGCTGCTGATTGTGTTGCTTGTTCTGTTTCTCTCTACTTCACGCTGCTCTGTTGCTGTTGTAGCGACTGCTGCTGACTGCTGTCTACTGTCTGATGCGCTTAATTCGTCACTAAATGAGGTTTTTTGCGCCTGGTTGACGTTGTTGTTGTTGTTGTTATTGTTGTTGTTGCATGCACATCAGCTATATGCGAGTTGCCAACAACGACAGCAACAGCTATAGCATGTAGCTGATGCGGCTAAATTGCTATTAGAATGTTGCGGAAGCGGCTGACTGATGGCTGGCTGGAGTGAGTGGGTGTTGTTGTCGTCGTCAGTGTTGTGAATGTGTTTTTGTTGTTATTGTTGTTGTTGTTGTTGTTGTTGCATGTAGGTGCTTGTATCTGTCTGTCTATATTTATCTGGCGGCGCCGCAAAAAGAGTGAAAAGTACTTTTCTCAATATCACCGTGAAATTGCATCGCCAAATCGAATCAGCCCGAACGCCAAATTCGATTTTTCAACAATCGACCAGAAACAACAGACGAACAGTTATTGCGCCAGTTCGACAAACAGACACTCAGAAAAACTGCCAGAATTTAAGCCAGCTTCTGACGGAATATGGCGCAACAAAGTTGCTCATGACCATGTGGTCATCAGTGCAGAAAATCTATTTTCAACAAAAACAATGCAGCCAACATAACCACCACAAAATAATAAAGAAAAAGTATTACAACAAAAACCTGACCAAAACAAGAGAACAAGAAAGGAACAAAAATAGAAAAGATTGCCGTATAATTGATGGTCCAAATTGTTGGTGGTGTTGTTCGAAATGGTGCTTAATATCTGTCTGTCAGACAAAAACAACAACAACAACAACACATAACATGTTGTTACACCAAAAAATAATACAATGACCAGTGGCGGTCATTTGGTTGGTAGGTGTTGCTAAGCTGTTCGTTTGGTGTTGGCAACACTGGCTTGTTGCCACCGTCGCGTGCATATCGCACACTTTCCATCGGCTTTATAGAGGCAGCAATATTCCATTGTAGGCAATAAAATTAAATGAAATGATTTTGTTGTTGCTTTTGCTCTTGCTTTAAGCAATGCAAACAAGCTGATCAATGTAACGGTTTATGAACGATAGTGCGTTTTTTTTTCTTCTTCTTTGTTTTAAAATCGTGCCGACAATTTATTTATTATCCTCAACACACACTTTCGATTTATTTAATGTGTCGATTTATTTTCCAATTTAATATGCAACGCACGTTAGATATGCAGGAATAAAATCGATAATTTTGACAAGGAAATTTATTTGAAAAGTATGCTTTAAATAAATAAATAAATGAAATAAATCAATGATAATTGCTTTAATCAATATATTTTAATAAATTTATTATGAAGATATTTTTAAACAATTTATATGCACAAATATATCGATTGATTTGATCATTTCTTACGTATAAATTATGATTTCTTTAAAGTAATCGGGCTATTTAGTAATATTAGGTCTAATGCCTGAGGGTAATATTAACTTTGTCACAAAGTGTGTAACGCCCATAGGAACACCCTGGCAGGTATATAAATGTATATATTCCTGCTTACCGTCATAACCTGAGCCGATTTAATCATGTCCACTTGTCTAGCCCCACGATTTCAACCGTTATATTGGAGTTATCGTAATCAAATTCGATATTAAATCTTTTATTTAAATACCATAAGGAAGGCTGCAGAAATAGCACTAAATATGAAGACTTATTATTCTTTAATAAACATCTTTGTTGACAGCCAAGCGGCAATAAAATTGATGAGCTCCGAAACTGTCAAGTGCAGAAATATCCTGGCGATAAAAGACGGGCACAAGCAAAGAAGAACGATGGGCTCATAAAGATCAGAGCTCATAGAACAGTACCTATACCGCTACCGGAATTGTACAAATACCTGGAATCTATATCAAAGGAAAAGATACGAAGACTAAAAAAAAACCCTGGAATAATGTGTGATATATCACTTGAAGAAGCTGGATATTACCAAGGAAGGCAACCCAAACATTGCTTAACCCTATCACCGTCGCACTTCAAAATGCAACAAGTTTGAAAAATATTCTCTAATTTCTTCATACCCGCACACACATTTTTGTCGCGATTATATGGCACTCGTGTACTGAGGGGTTGGGAGTTGGTGGCGTTTAAATGTGGTGATGGAGGTTTCTTTCTGGGAGTCTAGTAGCAAACACTGAAAATTTCACCCTGGCATTCTCAGCCGATCTTACGGCGGTAATAGGGTTAAGCCAAATTTTCTCTAGAATTCATCCTAAGAGTTTCGAATTCTACAAACATTTATACAGATTTCTATTGATTATAAAAGGCTTCCTAAAACCATTGATGACCGTATCTTCTTCCTACCTAATTCTTATCTAAAAACTAAAGATAAAGTTCGAAATTGTGGCAAATTGGATAAGAACCATGACTACTTCCCTCGCAAAAATCTCTTAAAATTTCACAAAAACGAATCTAGCGACTTGAAATTTCAATGATAAGTTTTGATCTCAAATACACGCATGTTGAAGTTGAAATTTGGAAAAATCGCATGAAAACCACGACTATCTCCTTTACAAAGTGATGGCAAAGTTTTCGCTATTGTGGCTTGTATGGGAGCTGGACGTGTTCGTGAATGAATTTCACCCAATTTTTGTACACATCTTAGTTTTGGTTTATTTTTTTTTAAATTTTATCCCTGTAGGTCAAACATAGGCTTGTTTATGGAGTTTTCAATTTTTTGGGTTACATCGGAGGTAGACGTGTCCGTCATTGGATGACGCCCATTTCTCAAAAATATCTGTGCTTTGTTATAAAATACATACGTATCAAATTTTATCTCTGCAAAACAAACATCAACTTATTTATGCAATTTTAAATTTTTTGTTTGTGTGTAGGAGGTAGGCGTATCCGTGGGTGGATGACGTCCATTTTTCAGGAACGTATTTGGTTTGTTATAGAAAACATACGTACGAAATTTTATTTCTGTAGATTAAACATAAGCTTGTTGGTGCGAGTCAAGCTCCCATGGAACAAAATGTTTGAAGATGTTTAGAAACAAAAAACTCTCGAATGGATTCACCGTTCTTAAAATTTATTTTTCTGAACTGTTCTACGCTTCCTTACTAAGGTTATATACATAGAAAGATTTTTCCAATTCCATTTAGTTCAAAAGTTAATTGAAAATAATATTTCCATAAGTTTTGTTGTTGATATTCGCTGAAATAGTTTTAGTAAAAACAAATAAAAAAGTCCAAAGTCGGTCTAAACCGACTATAAAATAACCTAAACCTACTTTTTAAAATACAATAATAGTATTGAAAATGTGCGTGGCGTAGGCGGTTCAAACCTAAATTTTACTTACATTTCAATTATGATGAACAATTCACACATACTAAGTTTTATTTCTGTAGCTCACATGTAAATGCCTTTATAGTATTTGTCCTATTGTAGGTTATATGGGAGGTGGGCGTGTTTGTGGACGGATTACGCCAAGTTCTCAAAATCATTTTCGGTTTGTTAGAAAAAACATACATACCAAATTTTATCTCTGTAAAATTAACAGAACTTTTAAATTGAGTTTTCAATTTTTGCGTTGTATGGGAGGTAGGCGTGTCCGTGGGCGGATGTCGTCCAGTTTAATAACATATTTGTTTTGTTATTAAAAACATACGCACCAAATTTTACCTCTGTAGGATACACAGAGGCTTACTTATTGAGTTTTAATTTTTTGGGTTGTATGGGAGAAAGGCGTGACCGTGGGTGTATGAAATCCATTTTTCTAAGACGTTTTTGTTTTTATATAAAATACATATGTACCTAATTTTATTGTTGTAGGTTAATTATTAGCTTATTTATACAGTTTTAAATTTTTGTGTTGTATGGGAGGTGGGCGTGTGCAGATCCTTGGATCCATCTGACCATTTGTGCCAAGTTTTATCCAACTATTTTGACTTCTTCTTCTTATCCTGCGTTTACGGAGAACACACAGACGGACGGACATGAATAGCTCGACTCACGAAGTGACTCTGATCAAGAATATATATACTTTTCTATACCGGACTCGCTGATTTCTATGCGTTACAAACGCTTGCACAAAGTTAATATGCCCTGACCTTTCAGGTTTAGTGTATAAAATTAATGATTTACGACAGCACCCTTATGCTCTTGAAAAATATACTGATATTTGATCTGATAACTTAAAAGTGACTAATGAGAACTTTCAAATATATTATTCCACTAAGAAAAGCAATTAACCCAAGATAGCTTATTGGCACATGCTGTTAGATTCGAAGATCATTGCCCTTCAAAAAAGGGAAGAAAAAGAGATTAAGTAGTCCAATTATTACTATCCTTTTTGAAGTGAAACAGCAATACGGCAAATTAAACGGGAAGAAAATCAATGAAACGCATTGGTAAAGAAACGAAAAGATTCTCAAAAATCAGCTGTATACTTGGGTACTACATAGAACTATAAGAGAAAATTTGTCCTATTACCATTTCTCATCCCCCAGAATGTTTTATTGTAGCCTTCTTTTCAGGTTGAGGGTATAAAAATCAATCTAATACAACTAGTATCTAATCCGGTACAACTATTACATCGATCAAGTAAAACTTTTGGGTTTGGTATTTGATACAGTTTTATTTTATTTTTATTTAATTCATTTTGATTTTCTCATCATAATTGATCACATATGCAGTGATAATTAATGCTGTTAAGGAAAACGTATTTGGTTAATTTTTGGAACATTTCATTTCCACATATGTTCTTTAACATAATAATAAAAAAATAATTTTATAAAATAATTCAATAAAGATGCTTTTGGTTCAATAGATTGCTTACGTTTGAAATAAATAGTTTAATATAAAAAAACATCATTAGCGTTCGATATATGCAGACACGTAGATAAATGACACTTTCGATTTTGATTGACTTCACTGAACTCGTAGAAGAGAAGTCGTAGAGGAGTTTTAATCAAAAAATTTGTAAAGAACGAGTATATTTAATTATTTCATTTTATAAATGAAAATCAGTAGGCAACAGTAGTACAAGTGACTTTTCAGGAAAAAATTTGTTATTTTTGCTAATCAATTTTCAATCCTTTTTTAGGATTTTAATATTTTGCCATATAGATGTACAAAAGTCGTTTTACTTTAAAACCTTATATTGAAAAATAAAATTCTTGCTTAATATTTAGACGGTTATTTTGCGCTTATATTTTTTTTTGCCTTCGAAGTAATAAGCATTAATTCGAAACTCATCAATCTTGACAGTGTTGCCAATGCAGATGTTTAAAACATCTACTCCATTAGTTCTTTTACACTCAAACCTGTGAAGGTAATCAAGCGTTAAAGAAAATAAAATAAAAAAATATGGTATAGATTAAGTATCTGCCAGCGTATATCTATGTATCTGCTTCACAGTGTAATTGACTAAAAAATTGCTACGTCCAAGATTATCTGCTAACTCTGGATAATGATGATGATTATTTCGCATTGCTTAAGAATATAATGAACGCCTTGCTGCCTGCCTGGACACCATATTTGGCTGGACTTGAAGAGCTAAAATTTTACTGATTACAAAATTGGAAATTTTCAAACATTTCATTCATGAAAATTAATGACAATAAATTTTTAAGCCAGTTGCTGATGATGGCAATTTTTTTTGTTGTTTTCATCGAAAAGAATTTTAATGTTCAGCAAAAATTTATTCAGCTATTTTTTTTTCATGTTTTCTCTTAATGAATTTTTTTTTATGGGAAAAAATTTGCTTCTCCCAGCCAGGCTTTTTTAAATGGCATAAACGTTAATGCAACTTTTTGTTGAGTTTTTTCTATTCAACGTTTCTGCGAAATGAAGTTGACGAAAATACTGTCACACAAAGAAAAATGTTCAGTACGAACAATGTTTTCTGACTAATGTTGTATAGAATAGTTTTTGATCATGAAAAAAATATCCACAGGCAACGGCAACATTGTAGCTGTTTGCAAAACCAGTCAATAACATGTTTTTAGTCTTTAAAAAATTCAAAAGGACTCAATAACTGGCTTGCAAAAAATATTGTTATGGGTACCAAATACGTCGAAAAAAAATTTAACACATCTTTTAAGGTGGGACATAACATTCGCGGCAAAGAAAAAAATACCTTTTATTAAAAATTCATATCTCAGTCAAAAACAAACATTTTTCCAACATGTTTTTCTTATTATTGTAGAGAATTGAACAAATTACAAGAAAAAAAACATATTTTTCACTCCAACATGGTTTAATAGAGCTCCAAACTGGCAGAAAAAATCGGCGCTGCGTGGTTGCAGCGCACAGAGTCGCAAAAATTGTCCGATCTGGAAAAAAAATTACTTTTTAATTTATAACAAAATTGGTTATCGTATGACAGGAGCTTTTTTAATTTTTTTTTTCAATTTTTGGTGATGTTCCTAATTTGAAAGTGTATTTTTTCGGAAAATATATTGACTTTAAAAATTCATAAAAAATTTAAAAAAGCTCGTGTCATACGAAAAAAAAAGTTAAAAAATCAAATTAAAAAAAAAAAATTTCGTCAAAAAATAAACCCGCTAGTGCCGCAACCAGTACGAAAAACATGGTTTCGTGATAAACTCGTTCAAAGTTTGTGAACAAAGAAAATGGAAAATAAAACTGCGCTCTCAATAATCTGGCTGTAACTTTTGAACCCGTTAGAATTTTCATAGAATTTGACTCTTAGAATCTTAAGGGGGTCTTCTCATTGAGGAAATTTTTTTTCGACTTTTTTTTTTGCATTTATTTATAGCTTGGGTAGTTGTGAATATGCCTAAAAGGATTTTTAGAAATTCGAAATACTTTAGAAGATACAGCCTTTTTTGTGAAGCAAGGTCTTCGTCAAAATGAGCTATTTTTTTTAAACTTTAAACTTTAAACGCGTTTATCTCGAAACCACGTTTTTCGAACTGGCGGCCATGATATCTCCAGTTCAACTAAACCGATTATCATGAAACAAAGTGGAATCGACGCAGAATTGTCACCATTCTCGGGTGAACCTCGACCATAATTTTAAAAAATTTTTTACTATTTTTTTTTGACACTAAACTACAAAAAAAAAGACCGAAATTGAATTTTTTTTTTTTGAATGGCCGCCATTTTGTCAAAAAAAAATTACAAAATTAAGCTTGAGGTTCACCCGAGAATTACATCTATACTGATTATAACCCCGTTTTTTTTCATTTCAGACGCTCCGGAGACCCGGAATCGTGGCCGCCGTGACGACACCTTTTTTTTCACCACCAACTTTGAAGTCTCATTACTTTTTGAACAGCCCACGTATCGAGGCAAAAAAAAATTTTTGTATTTACTTTGAAACTTTTGTAATACAATAAATAAAAAAAGTTTTCAATTATTCTTTGCGTTTTCAAATAAGAATTTTTTTAAAAAGGATCCAAAAAACGGGTTTTGAATGAGCAGACCGCCTTAAGAGTATTTACTAAAATACTTAATTATTTACTAAAATACAAAATTATAAAAAAAATTTCAAAAAATACAGATTCAATTTCAAAAAACGGCCAATGTCATGTCCCCCTTAAAAGAAATGAAAAATAAAAAGATGAAAATAAAAAGAAAAAGTTTCAGTTCAACCCACATTAAGATATTTTTTAACCCTGTATTTTATGTGAAAGAATGGTCTAATATGTCATGTTATGTTATGTTATGTTATGTTATGTTATGTTATGTTATGTTATGTTATGTTATGTTATGTTATGTTATGTTATGCTATGTTATGTTATGTTATGTTATGTTATGTTATGTTATGTTACGTTATATTTTTCTATGTTATGCTATTTTATGTTTTATTATGTTATTTTTTGTTAAGTTATGTTATATTTTGTTGTATTTTGTGCAAATTGATGCCTTCCTTTAAAGAGCTTGACTACACTGCCTCTAGGTTACTTACCATTTATTGGGCGTTGACCGCTCCACCGCAGTGTAGCTTTTTTCATTCGAAAGCAGATACATGTTTCAAAATCGAGCCTATGGGCGTGAAATAGGCACAACTTCATCCATCACCATCCATTTTGGTTATGCATATTATAGACAAGCATACACAAACATACGCATTCATGAAATTAAGTCTCTCCGGCAAAATTCCATTAAATGCACGTGTCAAAACACGAACCGAGTGCAACAAAGTGTTGACTGGACTTTTGTGTACGCGTGTAGGTACAGCAACAACACGTGATTAGTGCTCAGGTGACACACACATCCACACACAAAAGCTGCCTGTGCATAAAAATCACCCAAGCACCACCCCACACAAGTGCATTGTAGCAGGTGCACGAATGTTTTCGCTGGTATGGAATTTGAACAAAGTTATTGTCGAGCTTTTAGGCGCGCGGTCGCTTTTAATGTGTTGCCTTATTTAGACCTGTTTGCCAGCTACAAGCAACAAGAACACCGGAAAAAAGTTTAACAATAAAATTAAATTTCTAACACGTTCTCTTGTTACTTACAATATAATTATTTGTTAACGGTTTGTCAGCCAGTCACTGCCATCATGTCAGCGCAAGCGGTAAAAACAAAAGGACTATGCAAGGATTATAATAATATTTGCCACTAGGCGTCAATCTGCTAAGTGAATTTCCATGTTTTGAGTGTAGTTAAGATAAATAATTGAGTTTAAGTTTGCTAGGAAACACGATAAGCGCCTCAGGATATAAGCTTTTATTTGAAGTTTAGACTGCGGTTTGCCATTAAAGATGCTTTTAAATGCAAATTAAATTGATTTCCGCTGGCAATCACTCATCGATAGATATCAATCAGTTATTTTGCAAATGACGTAAATTAATATCAGATTCAAGCTGACCTTATTTAAACTTGATTATTTATTTTATAATTTTACAATTTTTTTTTTTCAATTATGTTGAGATTATGTATGACCTTTACAATCAGCCAAAATTTTCCAGTTGAAAGCCAGTTCATGCATTATATAGAATTTAATTATAGAACAACAAAAAAGTTTATTGTAACCGCTCTAATAGAAAAGTCGAAAAAATTCTAGAAACTGTTTCTTAATAAATGTGTCACTTGAAAGTCTATCAGTATGTTAAATTTTGAAAAATTTAGTCTTTCTAGTACATTTTGGCATTTTAGAGAACTGTTATAATTGAAAAGCAAGAATGCTGTATTTTACTCTGGAGTATTCTTCTAATAGTAGTAAAAAAATAAATACTTTTAAATAACTCGAAATATTGAATTTTTGGTATGGTTCAATGGTTCGAGAAGAATTTTTGGATTTTAGAAATCACAGAGTAAATTTCACCATTCCAAAACAAAACACTGTTTTAAGTTATAGAGCACAAGTTTGAGTGTAGTTGTACTCTGTTCTTTCCGAGCTAGAAGAAAAATTTAGTGTTACCAATATCGGGATAATAGGTTGTATATCTGATATAAATCTTTACCAGAACTATACAACCAAAAATTACGAACAAAGTCTATTTGGGTCAGGTTAAGTTGTGTTAGTGCTCATTATGTTCTCGGTCTGTTGGGTTTGGGTATTTTAGGGGCCTGTCAACCTGAGGTTTTGGGCTCGAATTCCGGTCTTACGCTTTTACCTTTTCATAATTCTTGCCTCATTTCTAATCAACTGATATTAAATTTTCATCAATATATAGGTACTATTTTGGAAATTGTAGTTGTTGGGGGAGATGTTTGTGGAATGAGAGCCCACCCCAATAAGTAGATTTCTCAATTTTTTATTGTAGTAGTGATTATTTTTGGAATTTTCTGGTAAAAAAATGGTATTTTGCCTAGAAAAGTCAGGTTTTTCAAAAACTTCTAGAAAGCCTACCCTGCAAACATTTTCAATTGTCTGAGAATATCCAGCGAATCGCTTGGAAGATGAAACAATCGCCAGCGAGCTCTTCTGAGAGTCTTTCGGGTATCGTCGAATTTTGGCAGCTGAGGCCATAAAAGCGATAAAAGCGAAGGTTCGCCGACGAATTGCCGGGATGAGGCTTAGGCGATTAGCTAGGAAGAGTCGCGATCAATTTGCCGAGAGGAGTCTTTAGCGATTCGCCGGAAAGATTCGCCAACGAATCACCTAAAAGTATATTAAGCGATTTGCCAGGAATTCGCTCACGAATCGTCAGAAGGGGTCTGAAGTGATTCGCTGACAACATATGTCAAATGGACAAGACATCGCTTTTAGAGGTCATCAGTGATTTGTTGCAAAGTAAATTTTTTGATTGATTTAAACGAGTTTTCAGAGCCTGCTTCATATTCCAAAGATAGATTTTGAAAGCTTTTAAAAAGCCATATTTCAAAGATCGCCGAAAGGAGCGAAGGAAGATTTTGAACATTTTTTTGTCAATCGCGCATTCATCATTTACACTTTCGAAAAACGATCCATCTTCCAAAGATCCCTTAGGCGAATCTCTAACGCGTCGCCAAATGATCGAATCTTTTAATCGTTTTCCAAATGTTTGCAGGGTAAGGATAAATACATAGCGTAATCATTATATGGAAGGTACCAAAATGAGACAAGTAATAGTTTACACCCAAGTTTATGAAAACTTGTTTCTGACCTGGCCCGCAATGTCTCGTAGAATAAAAATTTATATGTAAACAGTGACAGCCGTGACCGTGCTTGCTAAGTATGAATCTTTTTAAGAATGAAACTCGGCAGACCCGGGTTCGAAACACCATCTGATACAGAACATTTTTCAATATAAAATTTTTCAATAGAAAATTAAGTCTCTAAGGGCATGAACCCTTAATTGCATTGTGATGGAAAATTCCATCAAAGTATTAAACAGAAAAAAATACACACAAAACAAGTTGGTGTGATGATTTTCTGCGTTTGTCAACTTCTTATTTTATTTTTATGAAAAAAATGCATGCAATTAAGGGTTAATGGCCAATTTGTTTCTTTTTTTGTGTTATCATTTTATATCAAAACTAAGTTATGCACGAAATATGGACGACCACTATTTGTCTAGAGACTAGCCCACCTTCAACAGAACTCACAGAAGTGCAAACTGAGGGATACAATTTGGTATGTCCGTGTGTTTTTTGACGTAGAATTACGTCTTACAGCGCGATTTCTATGGGGTTGTTTCAATAGATTTTTTCAAGGCCTTGAAACTTTTTTGACGAATACTTTAGGGTATACCTACAGCCTTTAATACTCATCTTTCAAAGATAATATTTATACTTAAATATCAGATATATTCTGCGCTGAATGCATATCTGATTTTGAATTTTGTAATTATTATATTAAAGTCACAAAATAGCAAAATGTAGTAAGAAAAATTCATATGTTTTTTTAAGAAAATCAATCATCAGCTGCTTATGTTGTGCCTGCTGCTTTCTTTGTTTCTGTTACGTTGTTTTTGCTTGTATTGTTATAAATAATTTTATGTTAAAAAGCTTAAATCACGATTTTAAAGCAAACATAATTAAGCACAGAAATATAAACTTAAAGACATAGAATTCATATCTATACAATGCTAAAGTGAAACATAAAATTATTTTTAAAAATCTAGTACCAAGTTATTTCTGAAAATACAAACATGTATTTTCGTTTAATAACTAATTGAAATAATTATTGGTTCGAGCAAAACTTTTGCAAGCCCCGGATTGTGGGTTTTTTTTTTTGTTTTTTTTTTTGTAAAATATCCCGCGGTACTACATTTCATTTGAACTATTTACCTTGCATTCCTTATGCTTTTTCATTTATTTGCATTGCATCAACGGCAGCACGGTTTAAAACACTCAAGGGAATATAATTCAAACAAAAATTTAGAAATTTTAAATCATGCAATTTATGCTGATATTCCAAACATACTAATTGCGGATTTTGTTAAACAAACTATGTGTTTCTTTGTTATTTTTTTTTTTTTTTCCAATTCCCAAATTAAAAAGCTGTTCCACTTTGTAAAACGGCATTCGTTTTGAATTCATACCCGCGCTCAATTTCGCCTGGAGTAATTTTTACGCGGAAGTTTCAAATTAATGTGCACAAAAATTTTCCAGCATTTCAAATCCCTGCTCTTAACATTTTCAAAAAAAAAAAAAAAGAAACAACAATAAAAAAAAGATTGTTAACCTGCCGAGTTGAGTTCAGCGTGGTGGTTGGTGGTTACTTATAATTAAACTCGATAGGTTGTTGCCATCATGACTGCTTTTGTCATTTGCTGTGCTTGAATTTGTTTTCTTCGTTTTTCCTCTTCCTATTATATTATATTTTTTTTTTATTTTTACCGTGTTTTCATTATGGAATCCCCTGCTTATTATTTTAAAGCTTGCGGCATAATTTTTAAAAATATTTTAACTACGCTGTTTTAATATAACTTTATTCAGACCAAAAACTGTACCCTATTAGTAAAAATTGTATGGTTTTGTGTGGGTGGAGAATGTTGAGCGTTGACTAGCGTGCTGCTTTTGTATTCGCGTGAAGTGCTACTGTAATTGAGGTTAACATTTTATTCGTTCTTACTTTTGTGCCATAGTTTCTTCGTTGCTTTCCTATCCTGTCGAATTTTCACTTTTAGTTACTGTGCCAGGAAAGCAAAAGTATTTGTATAGCAGAAGTACCTTATTTTATTTTTTTTCTTCTTATTATTTCTCAGCTGTTTTTGGTGTGGTTTTTCCGCATTTTGCAGAAAGTTCTTGTTTTGCTACAACGTCATCTGCAATTTCTCCCAAAGCATTTGTAATTCCAATGCGCTGCAGAAGACATCGTGGCAAAGAGACGATTATACTGCATAATAATAATAATAAGAAGAAGAAAAAGACTAAGAAGCAGCTACTTCTACACCAGCGGCTTAAAACGACCAAAGGACAATTTTGCAAATTTCCGCAATTTTAAGTACCCTCAGCTGAGAAAACAAAAATTAAAATTATCAAAAAAGTTTATCTACTTTCTTTTCGCACTGCAGCTGAGTTGAGGCTTAGTTGGAAAATGAAAATTCGTAAAATTTAATACAAATAATGTGAAATTATTTGGCAATTTCTTAGGCAAAAGTTTTATTTCAAAAACAAAGATACAAAAGTTTTGCATTTGAATTGTGGTTGTGTGAAATAGGACAACAATGCGCTTTATTGCGCAATATTGTTTCGTAGTTTTAAAGAAGCTTTTGTTTTTTGTTTTTTTTTTTTGTGGTTGTGCTGGCGTATTAAATCAAATGAAAAATTAATCTTGCTGCTTTTCCCTTAATTGGTTATATAGAAGAAATTAGACAGAACTTGAATTTATTATATTTTGTAGACATTCTCAGAATTCTTGGAAACATTTAAATGCTTAAAATTGAATCAACATTTCTAATGAATAGATCGAAAGCTATCTTCTGCATCACATAAAAACATAGTAATATAATTTTTGGATGTTTTTTTTTCAAAGGTATTTTTGTACACGTGCCATTTCGCCTAAAGCGGATAGTTTTTTTTTTGTGTGGTATGTTTAATTTGCATAGGTCCTTCACATTTCTTTTTTAAACATCTTAATAATGTAAAAGAAATATATAAAAACATCCACACAAATAAATCAAAGCGCATCAAGGCTTTGTGAAACATACACAGTAAAAAGTTTGAGACTAAATTTTATGTTTTTTTATAACATTTCTGTAGTATAAACTCGTTTTATTCTAAATTTATTATAAGTTTTAACCCACTTTATAGTATAAAACTTGCATTTCTATTCAAACAGCTAATTTATTCCAAAATAGTTTAGTTTTAATACCATAAATTTATATATATCACATATTTATTAGAGTGTATCGACTTGTATGGGAAAAATCTTACCCCCAATTCCGGTGCTAAAATTAAATAGTACAAGAAAAATCCTTTCCATTGGTGTAGTTTTTTTTATTTGAACCAATTTTGTCGTCCCCCGAATTGCATTTTTGTGCATTTTTTATCAACTTTTGTACTGGACATCCATTAATGATTGATTTGAAAGGAAAGTCAAGCTTATCAATTAATTCCTTTCATATAAAAATACAGAACTGCAAATTTTCATCCCTGTTGACAGATGCTCTGACGAGATATAACAGTTTTTTTTCAAAGTGAATCTACTTGTTATTTAATATTTGATATGTTTTATTTATTGTATGAAAGTATTTTTAAACTAAACGAACCCTAGCTGTGTAAGTATCAAAAATTGTAATTTAATAATTAAGGTAATAATAATTCTGTTTCATTAATAGTTTGATCAAATATATCCTTCAAAATAAAATGCTTACAATCTTGCAAAAAAAAAAATGCAAATTTAGTTTTTTATTTAAAAAAAAAATATATTTTAAACCAAAAAAAAATATTTGTTGGTCTTGCTGGATTTGAACCGTGGACCACTCGAGTACTAGACGCATACGTAACCACACTCGGCCATACATGAACTTTCAAAACATTGATAAAATTTCAATAAATAAGTTTGTATACGGGTTTCGTGTTCTATAGACCAGCAGTCAACCGACTGTTGATTTGAAAGTTTCATTTGTTGGATGGTATTTAGCAGTGAAATCTGTTAATTCAACCCATGATTTGTTTGATATAACAGCATTTTTTCCCTGAGTGTAGATTCATGTTGAAAAAACTGTTTTATCTCCTCAGAGCATTTGTCAACAGGGATGAAAATTTGCAGTTCTGTGTTTTTATATGAAAGGAATTGATTGATAAGCTTGATTTTCTGTTTAAATCAACCATTAATGGGTCTCCAGTACAAAAGTTGATAAAAAAATGCACAAAAATGCATTTCGGGGGACACCAAAATTGGTTCAAGAGAAAGTCTAAAGTCGGTCTAGGCCGCCTACTTTTCCAAAAAAAAAATAATATTATTGAGAATGGGCGTGTTTGGGCGGATGAAGCCTATATTTTATATGCATTTAAATGTTGATGAAAAATTTACACATACCAAGTTTTATTCCTGTAGCTCACAGTTAATGCCCTTATTGTGCTTTCGTTATGGGAGGTGGGCGTGTTCATGGACGGATTACTCCCAATTTTTGAACAGACCTTAGTTTTGGTATAAAAACATACATTCCAAATTTAATTTCTCTATGATAAACATAACCTTATTTATTGAGTTTTAAACTTTTTGGGTTGTATGGGAAAAAGGCGTGTCCGTAGGCGGATGACGTCCATTTTTCAAAACTATCTTTGTCTTGTCATAAAAAACATACGTGCCAAATTTTAGCTCTGTAGGTCAAACAGAGGCTTATTTATTGCGTTTTCAATTTTTGGGTTGTATGGGATGTGGGCGTGTCCGTGATCGGATGACGTCCATTTTTCGAAGATATCTTTGTGTTTGTATAAAAAACATACATATCAAATTTTATTGTTGCAGGCTTATTACGAGCTGGGTTATGCAGTTTTCAATTTTCGCGTTGTATGGGAGGTAGGCGTGTCCGTAAGCGGATGATGTGCACTTATAAAAACCATCTTTTTTTTGTCATAAAAAACATACGTGCCAAATTTTAGCTCTGTAGGTCAAACAGAGGCTTATTTATTGCGTATTCAATTTTTGGGTTGTATGGGAGGTGGGCGTGTCCGAAAGCGGATGACGTCCATTTTTCAAAGGCATCTTTGTGTTAATATAAAACACATACATACCAAATTTTATTGTTGTAGGCTAATTATGAGCTGAGTTATGCAGTTTTCAATTTTTGCGTTGTACGGGAGGTAGGCGTGTCCGTGGGCGGATTCCAAAAATATTCAATAGTGCAGATCCTTGGGTCTATGTGACCACGTGTACCAAGTTTCATCCAATTATCTCAACTCCTTCTTCTTATCCTGTGTATACGGACAACACACAGACGGACAGACGGACGGACGGACGGACAGATGGACATGGATAGCTCGACTCACGTGGTGACGCTGATCAAGAATATATATACTTTTCTATACCGGACTCGCTTCGTTCTATGCGTTACAAACGTTTGCACAAAGTTAATATACCCTCACCTTTTAGGTTTAGGGTATAAAAAGTACACCAATCGAAAGGATTTTTCATGTACTATTTAATTTTGGTACCGGAATTGGGGGTCAGCCAACTCGCCACTCGGCTTTCACGTACAAGTCGGGTTTTCGAAGCTACCGAACTTCATATATGCTAGCAGGCAATCAGTTGGCGTTACCCAAGTAACAATTTTCCTCCTATAAAACACCTAAGAACATTCTCAACAACATATTAAAACACAACAGTTACGGATATAATCATTGTACAATAATCGTATAAGACAAAAAGGCACACTTTTTCTGTTTGTATTAAACCCTACAACAGTAAAACTATATTCAGTTGAACATATTCTTATCATTACTTTATAGGAGCTTAATATAATTTTTTCAGTCTTATATCAGTGTTTATTGCTATAGAGAGCATTAGAGAATATTTATATCATGAAAACATTGAAGTTTTATAGCCATGTCAAATATGTCAAAATATGTTTTCGAAAAAAAAATGTTATTCGAAAAAAATAATTTTGAAGTGTTCTCTTCCAGTTTTTCTTTTCTTGGTTTTCATGTGACAAATTGAAATTGAGTTTCTCTTTTTTTTTCCTAACATTTTTTTTCGTTATAAAAATTTATTTATTGTGTTCACTAAGGGAAAAAGTTATGTAGTCAGTACAGAGACAGCTATGTAAAATCTATGCACTGCAACTTGTATGAGAACGCAACAAGAGCAGTATTTACTGAGTAAAGGGAGCGTGTACTGACTACATATCAATTTATTCACTTTTTAAAATGAATAAAAAATGTATTCAATACATCATGTTATGTGTTGAATACATAGCAGACTTCAATAGATACAAGCAACGTGTACTCAATCAACGTGTTATGTAATTTTTTACAAAAACTTTACTCAATACATAAAATATAGACTCAGTACACGTCCCCCTTATACGATTGAAGTGACACATTTATTCAGTACATAACATATGGACTCAGTACACGTATCTCTTGCACATCGGCACACGATTTTGCTGTTTTATGTCATTCGTTTCTTGATTTTCAAATAAGCAATACCTCTAAAGTCTGTAGAAAATCAGAGCGGGAATGAGTTTATCCACTGTACTCTAGAACAAAAGCGATGATTGGATAAGAATTAAATGGCTGGGTTTCTATAAGTAATTGTCAATTATTTTGTGAAATCTAGTCATTTCTTTATAAAATTATTTATTTCATTTGTTGAGAGGGTGCTTTAGGCACAGGCATGAATTGTGTATATATTCAATACAAAAACAAAAAATATATAATGAATACATTATGCATGTAATCATTGCATAAAATTATGTTTTTAACATATGTAATGAGTAAATGATGTATGTACTCATTATATAAATTTATGCACTAAAAATATGTAATGAGTAAATTATGTATGTACTCATTACATAAAATTATGCATTTAAAATATGTAATGATTAAATAATGTATGTACTCATTGCATAAAATTATGTACTCCAAATATGTAATGAGTAAATTATGTATGTACTGAGTCAATAATTTATGTAATACGTACATAAGATCTTTACTCATTACATAAAATTATTTGTAACAGTTTGCGATGAGTACAGTGAGCATGTACTCACCACATACATCCATGAATTCACGACACATATTTATGCGTTGAGTACATAAAATTCTTTATTGACTACATAACCGCTTGAAAGCATTATGTAGTCAATAAAGATTTCAACATGTACTCAATACATGAAAAATGTAAAATTTTTGTGTGCAGAAAACTATGCGATGAGTATATTAATTTATGTATTGAGTCCATAGGTTTTTCCCTCTGTGTTGGAAGCGGATTCAATCTTGGTACCTCCGTGTTGCTAGTCCGACTCATTAACTTCTCGCCCATTTTTTCATATTCAATACCTTGAAAACATTTTTAATTAAAAACGACTGCGCTGCCTAGTGGTAGCTTCAATATTTATATGTGACATTTATTCGAAATCTCAATAATGTCGTATTGAGGTGATGCTTCTTTTATTTTTTTTATAAGAAAAAGGCGAAATTTTTTTTTAACTATTCACTCATTAATAAGTATTTATAATTCATTATTTATTAACAGGTAATTTTTTCATATTAAGTGAACTGTTATTTTTCAAATTTTTATTGTTTTATACGAATAAGTAAAACATAATTTCCTGGTTCAAAAACTTTTTTTTTTAAACTTTAACATAAAAAAAAATTATATATAATTATATTCGGCATGCCCGAAGTTAAAGTACCCACTCTTGATAGTAATATTTAAGCATTACCCAACATAACCGAGCTTATAAGTTTTTAGGTCTGTTTTTTACAATTTTTAACGTTTTTCTAAAAAATAAATTCTCGTCTTACGCTTTCATATTACCAAATTATCTCTGTGGAATAAATAAACTTAGTTATTCCTTTTACCATTTTCAAAGTAGCATGCAGCCAGCTCTTGCATAGCTCAAAGATCTCTAGAAAGTGTCAAAATTTATTTAAAGAAGGTGGCAGAAGTAGATTGACGTTTATCACATCCAGACCGTAGTGCTATAGACTTCTGCTACCTTCCTTAATATATCTTGAAAAGTGTTTTATTTTAAATACGAAAGACAAGCAACATCAGCTCTTTGAGAGTGCATTTTTAAGAAATAATTATAATTTTATGTCGATGTTGTAATCCTTTCGACCGACAGATTGAAAGTGCTAAATCTTGTCAGGGAGTGACTTTTATCAATAAATATAAAATTATATATATGTGGGCATATAAACACATGCAGAATTTAAAACTCCAAATGGTAAAAACTCCCTACTTTTATTATTTGTGTTAACATTACTTGTTAATAACAAATTGTGATTGACATACATTTTTAAACTACAATTGACAGTGAACTCGCTTTTTATATTAGAAATTATATGAGAATTCGAAGTTTGTCAAATAGGTCGGTTGCTAATGTTTTAATCTTGGAACATGAAGGTCCATGGTTCAAATGCTGCTGACGCCTAGAATATTTTTTTTTTTTTTTGTAATAAAATATAAATAATTTATATATTTTTATATATTCTATATTTATTTTTAGTGTATTTATTAAGAGTATGAATTAAAAATCGTGTATTTTTTGCTAAATTGGGGTATTTATTGTAGAAATTGGTCAAATATATTAACGGGATATTACTCAAACTAACAATATTATTGAAACAGCACTTACAATATTATTGCCATTAATTCAAAGTTCATTTCATTGCCCTGTTCAATCAATTGCACATTAAAAAACTCATAGAGTCTTAATAACCAAAAAAATAAAAAAAAACAAACTCTACTGCTTTAATAAACGCAAAATTAACTTAATTCCATTAGCTGTCACACATTATTATCTTTAGGCAGGCAAGAACAACCACCAACATGATTGTCCGGCAAACAGGGAACGGTCTTCTTTCCCTCGGGTGTAAAACAAAACAGACTGAATGTCCACAGACACCTTTGATGAAGAGAGAGAGACGTGGTATGGCAGCAAATCCTATTGCAATGAATCATCTGTGCGCTTTCACTACGTTTGTCAAGCGTGCAGGAAGGACTTTTACTGCTCACCCAACAAATACTAACAGAACCCAATAACAAACGTTTGTAATCAGCCCTTACCGTAATCACGTACTTTCCTATACGTATGTAGTATATATTTGCTTATCTACAGCTTTACTACTCGTACTACTACTGTTTGGCGTTTTGAAATTCGACATTCTTTTTATTTGATTACCAACGAATGCACGTAGAATGAATGGATGGGATGCCCTTGGGATTTGGCACATACCAAATTCACACCCCTGCATGTTGATGGTAGTATGATGGGTAGTATGGTAGCAGGCATAGCCACAGACTAGTTGAGCTACTGCGCATTAAGCAAAGCCCAGAGTAATGTAGTTTTTACCACTACATTCGCACTACATTTCCACTAAATCTCGTGTATTTTGGACATTTTTCTAGGTTTAATTTTTTTTTTTCATGATTTTCTGGCCATTCTGTGGTCATTCTTTGCTTTGAATGATTTCTTTTTTACTTTCAACTAAAAAGGTTTTCCAAGTTATCTTCTATCTGTCAGTTTACTTTTTCAAATTGCTTGTAACATGAAACTTTTCTTCTTGCCATATTGCCAATTTCCTGCTCACTTTCTTTTACATCGTTTTTCTCAATTCGTCTTCTTCTTGATGAAGAATTTAATCTGTGTTAGTTTTTTGGGTCTGTTGTTGTTGTTTGTCTTTTCATTTTATGCCTGACCAAAACTATTGCTGTCTGATCATTAACAGGAAATTCACTTTCCAGATGGAATATCCGACTGACTGTCCAGGCATGCCGCAAAACTGTCAGTTTGTGTTGTATTTGTACTGACCTCATATTAGCTCGTTACTTGGCATCAATATTTATTTTTACTACTAACTCACGCCCTCTACTATTCTTCACTGACAGTTTATAAAAATAACTAAAACACGAAATGCAATACGAGTAGAAAAAATTAGACGGAATAAAAAAAATAACAGTTGGAAATTCCACATCATATTAAATTCAACACGAAATCACATGCACGTGCGTTTCTTTTGGCATGCCGCTCATAAGTCCGTAAAAAATTGGCCTCATTCATCTCGGTGGGCATAAATCTGGCATTGCCCTTCATGCTTGATTCCTTCGTAACGCTTTGACTAAGTCGCAGAGCTGTTTGACTGACGGACTAGCAGCGTCTGAATTTTGGTTGCATGAAATTTTGATGTTGTTTGATTGTATAACGATAGCACTGCGTAGTAATATTTTACAGAATTCTAAATCTAATTATATAAGCTCGATTTTTTGTGATTTCTCATATCTTCATGTGAGCTCATTAAGTATTCTTTGTGGATTTGAATTTTCATATTTTTTTTTTAAATTTGTGGTTATGATTGAATTGGGCTGGCTTTTTTTTCCCCCCAGTTTTGCTTTTGTATTGCGGTGTTTTATTGCGGTGCTGAAAAATACGCTTTTGTTGGTTTATAAATATGATTGAATGGCTGCTGCAGGACGTAATAATGTAATTTGATTTAATGTTGGATATTAGTGGATATTATCAAAGGGATAGAAGAGGCAACAAATCTAATTTTGTTGCGCAAAATTTGTAAGGATTTGAATAATTTGGGAATAGGATATTATAAAACTGATTACTGCAAGAAATATGGCAACATTTCGATTGTTTTAAAAATTTCATCTCACCGCTTAACGGCCTTTACTTATGAATGGAGGTGATTCTGATGATAAATAAATGCATGTGTTATGTTTTTGTTTTTGTTTTAAATATACAGTTACGATATTGCTTTAAATTTTACAAAAAAATGGCATAATTTGCAAACTTTATTCGGAACTAAGAAACCATAAAACTTAATTTTGAAGGAAATATATAGCGTTTTTAACCCTTTCAGTATATTTTAAGAAATAATAATGAAAAAAAAGGCTAAATTTACATACATTCTAAATAAAATACATTACTTTTAAAAATTTTTGGTTTTCCAAGAAAAACAACAAATATGTTTTTTAAAGGCATTCGCTATATTTTCTTACATTTATTTTCTATAACAAAAAAAAAAAAAAATATCAAAAAAGTTAATTTATAAATATAATAAGACAAAATAAACGGTCACTCCCTTTGATTGTTTTCTTTTCGGCTCAACATGCTCTCATAGAAACAGCACGTGCTATCGTTATGAACACATATCTCGGAATGAAAGGCAAAAATTGAGGAAAGAATAGATCAATGCACTATTTACAATGCATTCTTTCTCAAAAATAACGATTTGCAATTCGTTGCACTCATTCCAAATGCATGTCCATTACAATGGACAAGGTTAACGAAAGATTTAAGACTCGTCCTAACATCTTAGAAATTCGAATTTTTTATGTAAATGGAATTTTATTGTAAATAAAAAAACACAGTTTCGATAGTATTATAAGTGAGAACGTAAACTTCCTTTTTTGTCAGTAATAGAGAGCATTTTTTTTCGGTGTAAGTTTATTTATAAAAGCAACCTATTGGCTATTTCAGTTCTTGAATGTAACAAGCTCCTTTTTGTTCGACTAAGTTGCTCAAATTAATACTTGGTTTATATATTAATGATTCCCCAAATATTTTGACTCTATTGATAACCATTAGTGAGCTGGAAGAATTTAAGAAAAAACCTCTAAAAGTCGTGTTTTTTGTAAAAATATTGGCTGGTGTGGTAGTAAAAACAAAAAGAATGTCAGAAATAATAGTACTAAAAAAGTTTTTCCAATCTGCATAAAAAAATATATTAAATGTTTACCGTGGGTCCAAAGAAAATGCGGATTGTCATTGTTTTTACAATAAATTGAATTTAAAATTGAAAAAATTTTTTTTTTCATTTTCGAAACTGATCTTTAATTTTTATAAGTTTAAGGCCCGTTAACTGATCTCCGAAGTTTAAATTCCTTAATCTCAGATTTCGTAAACAGAGTTTAAATTTTAAACTCAGTTAAAATTATTTTCGTAACTTATCTCATTTTTATCGGCAGTTTACTTAAACTCTGTTTAAAAATTTAAACTGAGATTAAAAAACATATTTGAGCGGCACTGTAATAAAAATTCTACAACTTTGACGTAGAACATCAAAATATTTCAAAAATTTTTGATAAAATAATGCAAATTGTCAGTTTCATTGAATATTTTTTTTTTTCAAAACTTAAAATATGTTTTTTTTTTGTTTATTGTTTTGAATTTTTTGAAGTATGATTTTTTATTTTTTATTTTTTGTTTATCATTGAGAATATTTCCAATGTTCTGAGAGAATTTTTGACAAAAGCTAAGTTTAAATTTTTTAAACCTAAAATTTCTGTGTTTAAATTTAAACTTGCCTCACCAAGTTAAACTTAGATTTTTTGAGATGAGGTATCGGCGTTAAAATTTAAACTGAGGTTAAGGAATTTTAAACTTTGTTTAAGCTAAACTTTGTTTAAAATTGAGATCAGTTAACGGGCCTAAGAATTAAAGAATGCTAAACTCAGATGGCTGTTTTTTGTATTTTTCTCGAGTTATATATGTCTGCCAGCAGCAGCGTTTTAATAATTAATAACTGCACTTCACATCAAACTGACAGCCATTTTTTTCGCACCAAACTCAACTCTTAGGCATTAACATTTTTTCTCTTGTCGTAAAAATTTTCACATGTCTGTTGGTGGATGTGTTTATAATTTTAACGAATTGTACATAAAACAAAATAATTTACTCTTTGTTTGTTTGTGTTTTTTGTTTTTTTTTTTGCTGTCAAAAAGTGCACAACCTCCTCGTATTACCGTTATTCGCACTGATACTCACTCACTCGTTGGTTGACATTTTTATTCTATAAATAATGTATGTAATTATTTTTTCCAGTGCATTTTTAATGATTAACATTGCGTGCCTTTCAGTTTCACACTCTGTGTTCGGGTATTGCCAGCAATGAAATGGCTAAGTGTTACCATTTGCATTTTTTATTACATACCACCATCGTTGCGGCACGTTGGAGTTTTCAGTATTATTATTATTATTATAAAGCGGTATTTTGAGGGCTAGCCACAATTTCAATTAATTTTTATTTGTTTTATTTTTTTCTTCTTTTTGTTGATTTTGTGTATATTAAAGATTTTCATATTATATGAAAATATATGAAATAATAAAATCTTGAAGAAAAATATGTATGCCAGTATTCGAATCTGCTCTCAGAAATATAAATTCGAAGATTTAACATTTTATGCATTTAAACTAGCTGTAAGTTGAAAAATGCATGGAAATCAGAATAACTAACCTAAAACTTGAGATTTTGGAGGTCGCCAAATCATCTTGGAATTCCCAATTTGATTCCCAATTTATTGAAGACTGACTCATGCAAAGTTATCTGACAGAACTAGTTACGGGGAAAAAATCAATTCCATCGATAAAGTGTGGACCATAGAGCGTTGTTACACCTAACAATATATAATGGTTACATGAATTTTGGATTCACAAATCTACTTTTACATACTCAAGTGTATTCATACACAAGGCTATGTAAAATACTGGATTTAGAATACACAAAATTCCTGAACGTGAACACAGTCTTCGAGAATTTATTTAAGGGTGAGGCATAAGTATTCAAGAGTAAGCGTGCTTTACTGCCAACCCAAGGGTTCCAGGTTCGAATCCCGGACAGACTATGTTTTTAGCTTTCTTTAATTCGTTTCTCGTTTCTAATCAAAGCTAAAAAACCCCACGCATTGCCAACGAAAACAAATAAAACAACAACAAACCGAATGTCGGCGGAGCCAATGGCATACAAAATTCGGCGAATTACAACAATCAATTAAAGTTAAAGTTGTTGTATAGAGTGTCTGTCTTAATATTTCTGTTCATGAACAGAGTGTACTCATATATGAGTCCGTGTATAAAGCACTACCGTCTTCATGCAAGTGTGCATGCACTGAGTCCGTTGAAAAGTAAGATTCGCACACTATCTTTATATAATTATTACCAGAAATTAGAAAATTCAGTTTCTAAAGCATATTGTTGCTAGTGACTCTGTTTTTGCATTGGCTTTCATGCGGACATGTAGATGAACATTAAAATTTTATAAAGGCACTTTTTTTCAAAAAAAAATACAGCAAGCCTAAAGAGTTAATGCCTCGCGTAAGTGTTTCGTGAATGTTTTTTTAATGAGCCAAGGAATAGTTTTACCCAGCTTACCAGTTTTTTGATGTAGAACTACGTTTTACAGCGCGGTTTGTATGGGAACGTTTTTACAAATTTTTTCAAGCCATGAAACGTTTTCGACCAATACTTTAGGGTACACCTACAGCCTTTAATACTCATTGCTCAAAGATAATTTAAACAATAAAATATCAAATATATACTGCGCTGAATGAATATCTAATTTTGGATTTTATTACTATTATATTAAGGTCACAAATGAGTAAAATATAAGCAGAGAAATGCATGTGTTTATATAAGAAAATCAATCATTTGCTTTTTTTGTTTTTTTTTTGCTGTTTTTGCTTGTATTGTTTTTGTTATATACGAACTGGTTCGAAGGCTTCTTCATTGGCTTGTTGTATTAACTAATTAAAAGTGAGTGATCTGTTTTAACACAATATGTCAATCACAACCTCTTTTCAACGCAGTAAATGAACTTAAACTGTCAAACTTAACCAAATGACCAAAAGAATTTGACATTATTTTGCCTGCTCATTTTATCATGCTTACTTTTAACTTTTTATTTATTTTAGTCTCGATAAGAACTCCTTAATTGAGCGTTATTAATTTATTTGTTAATTTTCGAAAGAAAAATAAAAAAAAAACACTTCTACATGTACGATACTATCGTAACCAGGGACCGAAAAAAATGATTATTTTTCAAATTTTAATGAAAAAAATCAGTATGTTCCAAGCACCGGAAAAAACTTTTGAGTATACCGAAATTCTGGAATTTGTGTTGACTCTTAGAATAAATAATGATTTTTATTTTTTAAGCGTTAAGCTTAAAAATAAAAAATAATTATTATAAAATGATTTTTATTTTTTTGCTCAGGAATAAAAAATATTTTTGAATTTTATTTTTTTTTGCTTAGATATAAAAATTATTTTTGAATTAAATTTTTTTTGCTCAGAAATAAAAATTATTTTTAATTTTTATTTATTTTGCTCTGAAATAAAAATTATTTTTGATTTTTATTTTTTTGGCTCAGAAATAAAAATTATTTTTGATTTTTATTTAATTTGTTCAAAAATAAGAATTATTTTTGATTTTTATTTATTTTGTTCAAAAAAAAAATTATTTGTTGATTTTTAGTTTTTAGCTCAAAATTAAAACTGATTATTTTAAAGGAATAAAACTTGGGCATGTGTAAATTTTTCATAAAAATTTAAATCTATACAAAATATGGGTTTATCCGCTCACGGACAATTCCTTTTTTGCAATACTATTATTTCTTATGAAAAAGTAGGTCAAGGGTATGTCAGAGTCAAGCTAGACCGACTTTAAACTTTCTTTACTTTTTTTACATGTTCTAAACCCATTGCTTAACAAATTATGTTTTTTTTAAACCGAAGCGCAAGCTGGCCTTGACGATGTAGATATTGAAAGCTTCGCTATTCCGCTATTTAGTGTGAACAGAATTTGTTGTTTCAAAATTTGGACAAAATTTTGTTCTTAAAAATGAATGCGTCATTTTAAAATTCTCAATAAAATTAATATCAAATCTTAGTTTCTTTTCAAATTTTGAAGCGATAAAAAACATAACTATTAAGAATGTCTAACAAGAAGAAAGCTCTTGAAATCGATTTTTAATTTAGGAGCAAAATAACAAAAATCCTTAAGCGATTTAAATGTCTGAACAAAAAATAAAAACGAAGAACTAATTTTAATTATTTAACGAAATAATAAAAATTAAAAAATTCTTTCTATTTCTGACAAAAAAAAAAAAAGCAAAAAAACCCACACAAATCATTTTTCGATTTTAATTTTTTGTCTCAAAAATAAAAATTAAAAATGATTTTTTTTGTTGGAGTACAAAAATAAAAATTAAAAATAATTTTTTTGTTTGAGGAAAAAAAATAAAAATCAAAAATGATTTCTTTGTTTGAGTAAAAAAAATAAAAATCAAAACTGATTTTTTTGTTTGAGTAAAAAAAATAAAAATCAAAAATGATTTTTTTGTTTGAGTAAAACAAATAAAAATCAAAAATGATTTTTTTGTTTGAGTAAAAAAAATAAAAATCAAAATTGATTTTTTTGTTTGAGTAAAACAAATAAAAATCAAAAATGATTTTTATACTTGAGTATAAAAATATAACTTAAAAATAATTTTTATTTTTGATTTAAAAAATAAAAATCAGAAAACGATTTTTATATCTGAGCAAAAAAAAAAAAATCATAAAATAATCATTATTTCTTAATTTTTTCGATATTGCTCATAATTATTACGGTCCCTGATCGTAACTATTTCTTTTTTTTATTTGAATACCGACTAGTCCTAATGTACATAGAATGTATGAATTTTGGTCATTAAATGCATTAAGTAGTTCACGCTTCTATTGTTTAATAACATGTATAGAACTTTTATGAATTTTATTTACAAAAATTATGAATTATTCATGCTGCCCTTGTTTGTTCATGGCATTTACAAAATTTTTTATTGGTTCATGTATCTTGTACACACAATTTATGCACTTTTTACACTAGGATCATGAAATATTCTCGTGATTTTTTTTTTCTTTTGTATATTTTGTACATTGATATGATTATGTGTGCATGCTTTTCATGGAGATTATGTAAAATTCATAATCATAATCCGGAATTTGTGGCACTAAAAAATCAATAAAAGGCAAAGTAAAAAAATTAAAATTCAAATAGATTAATTTTTTTGAAATATTAATAGGATAATCGCAAAAGTTAACTACATACTTCCCGATTTTTTGAAAATGTATTCTAAATATTATTTTTTGATAGTTTTAGTTAATTATTTTTCTCATTGCAAGCTTTGTCAAATGTGGTTCATAGGTTAAGAAGAAGTAAACCTCATAAGAACTCTTTGTCTATTAGCAATATAGATAATATTGATACTGATGAAATAACTTCCTTAAAATTATTAAAATTGCACTGAAACACAACGTCAATACCCAGAAAATTACAACAAAAATACTATATTTTGTAAAATATTCAATATTTTAATTATTAAATAAGAAGCCACAAGCAATTTACTAAAATTTCGGTCAGTACGAATTATTAATAAAAACATTTACATATAATTTTAATTACGATGACAGCATCGAAGATATTTCAGTATATTCTGAAATATTTTTCTTACAATATCTACACCACATCTTTATCAAAATCGAAATTCTCTCTAACCATACTTATCGTAGAAGTTAATAACTTTTATTGCAAATCCTGAACGATGACAAATTCTTCAATTTGCTTTGCAATTTCATTTGGAAACATCATGAACTAAATATTAATCAATCAAAACTTGACCACATTCATGTTTCAATCTCCTTTAACATCCTTACCAAACTAAATTTATAACGTTGTACTATGATGTCACATATTGACATATTTGCAAGAGAACATCAAACCAAAAATAATCACATCATCGGCCGCAACGATGCGAAAATAATTAAGCCAATTCTAGTGAAATAAATTTTGCAGCAATTCTGTTCTATCCAAAATCCCGATATCTCATCAAATTACTCAGACTATTGCTCAGTTGAGACAAATGAATTTAATTGCCAAAATTAAGGCATATGCACACATTTGTCTAGCAGCTAACTAGATACATAGTTTGGCATCTAACAGTTGCATGAAATACTCAAACGTTGAAGCATTTGTCTAAGCTAATTCATTAAGGCTACAAGAACAACAGAGATAACAATGTTGAGCTGACAAGGTATCAATTAAACTGGCACCACCCCAAAGTGCAGTTGTACTTTAAATTAATGATACACACACACCCACACACATAAACTTGCAGCATCCATCACTAAGGCCACCAATCAGCGCCAACAACAACAACTGCAGAGTCTCTGTCAATACCTTTCATGAAAATAGCAACAGCAGCAACATCACTCAATTATTATGCCACACACGCAACAAGACATCACATCAAAAATATCATCACAAATCCATACAATACAACGCCGCCGCACAACCCATAATCCGCTTTGCAGCAGCATACATAAAATCTCTGCTGCTACAACGTAGCTGATTAAAGTTCCGCAACGCCTGCAACACATCTGTTCAATTTGCAACGCAATATCTGGGGATTTCATTGCAATCCTCTGCTTTTAACACCTAACAAGCTATTGGCCCAATTTACTGCACCGACCGCACCAAAAGTGCGGTTTAATTTTTTTTCCAACTCATCCCATTTCCACCCACCCAATCATTAATATCACCCAATCATATCGTTCTCTGATATCTGCTCTCAATGCATTAACTTAATTGTATTTCCATTTCAATAGTCGCGTGTAACCAGCGACGAGTTAATTTGTAACCAATATTTTGATACGCACAAAATATGCCTTTTTGAAGTAGATTTACGCGTTTTTCAGTGGCATTAAATCGCAATTTTTGGTTACATTCCGTCATGAAAAAGTTGTACATTCCATTATTGTAGAAAACGAAATATGTATTCGAATTTGGGCCAATTTTAAATATTTAGTCATTTGTAATGTAGTTAATTCGGCGTAACAACATATAGAAAAAAGTGGAATGAGATAGATACCAAAAAGCTTTTCAATTAAAGAGATATTTTCAATTAAAGTTGTCATGGAGATAATTCAAGTGTGAATGATCATTTTGATAATTGATGAAAATTTACAGAGAATTTGATATGAAAATTATAAAATTTGTGTTACATGCGCAAAACTATAACTCTGTATCCTTCATTGTAAGCGAGTGTTTTAGTGTAAACCATTTAAAACACGAAATTCACACAGAAATAAATGTTGGGATGAGCTTAACAAATTAAAAACTGTTAACTACAAAGTTAAAACTTAAGAAAACCTATCTTATATGAGAACTAGTTGAAGTACAACCGCCACCACACGGTTCTGATGTTAAATTAAAGGTGTAGGTTATCTAGAGGATGTGATGAGATCAAAGACCAATTCCACAATTTTTTGTTGTTTGTTGGGTGGCAATTTCCTCAAGAGTTGAACTTCATACTCAATTATGAACTGAAACTTTCAATAATGCTTACATATTTCGTTATAATTATGGTAAATGTAAGGGAGGGGTCCCAACGGTGCATCGAGAGGTTAAGCATTTCTTTGAGGATGCCATCGGCAAAATGGTCCCTGTTACTGGCTAACGCTACAGGGCCAATATAAACGACTTCTTACTGTCGGAATGGAATGAGCGGAGCTAGGTAAGAATGTGGTTTCAACAGGACGGTGCAACCGCACAAACCATAGTGGATATTGTGAAGGAAGCGTTACCTGGTCGCATAATCTCCAATTTTGGCGATTTCGCATGACAAGCAAGAGCAACCTATTTAACGATCCGTGGCTTCTTTCGTTTAGGGTACTTGAAGTCGTGGGTTTATGCCAACAAGCCTCAGACAATTGCAAACCTTAAGGAGCATTTTCGACAGGTATGCACACAGTCATCACTGGATATCTTGCGGAAAGTCATGGTTTTCAATTTTGGGGTTACATGTGATAAGAGCATGTTCGTGGGCGGGTGACGCCCATTTCTTAACACGCTCGAATTTTTATATAAAATGAATATAAAATAGCCCGTTTCAAAAGAGAAGAAAATTTTTTGGTTTCATTTTTCGATGCGCAGTGAGAAGTTATTTCTAAAGCTAGACAAATTTTTTGAGCATAATTTCTTGATATTTTTGTACTGTTTGCTGAACTTTATGTTTTTTGTGTTTTTTTTTTGCTGTTTTTCGATACAGTACTTTAAAAACCACCGGTAAATTTTATTATTGTATAACGATTTTGAAAAATAAAGATTCAGTACTTCCGCAGCGCAGTTGCGATGAAGAACAAAATTCAGGAATATACAATAATTTTTTAATTTATTTTGCTTCTCAGAGAATATTAAATTTGATTTTTAATGTCGACTTATCAGAATTAAGAACACTTCCAAAATAGTTTTCTTATTCTCAAACATGCGCACAAATGTTCTTCTCTTTTGAAACAGGCTATAACTAATTTTATTTTTGTAGCTTTGACAGAAGCCTCTTTATATAGTTTTCAATTTTTGGGTTGTATGTGAGGTGAACGTGTTCGTGAGTGGATGATGCCCATTTTTCTAACACGCTTTAATTTTGATATAAAATTTACAAATATCTAATTTTAATTTTGTAGCTTCAACAGAGCCTATTTAGATAGTTTTAAATTTAGGGGTTGTATGGCAAGTAGACGTGTTAGTAAGTGGACGACGCCCATTTTTCTAACACACCTCAATTTTTGCATGGAATACACAAATACCGAATTTAAGATTTTTAATTTAAATATTAGCCTCTTTAGGGAGTTTTCCTTATTGGGGTTGTATGGGAGGTATGCGTGGTTTTCAACCGATTTAGCCCATTCTCGAACTCCATATTAGTTTTTAAAATTACGACTGTAATCTTGTCCACAGACAGACAGACGAACAGACGGACATAGATAAATCAATTCAGATGGTGATGCTGATCAATAATATATATCCTTTTGCTTTGCCTACCACGACTCCTTATGGGCGTTACACACGTCATGACAAAATTAATATGCCCCTTACGCAGTACGCGTGGGAGTATACAAATAATTTAAAAAAATTAAAAAGTTCTTGAAACATCTTGTACGTCACACTCTTCATCTCTGGCTGAGGAATCAACTAAATTTAACAATGGTATTTTTAGGGAAACTTCTTCAGAAACACTTTTGAACTAGCTTCTCGATTTAAGTATTTCGGTAAATAGCCTTCAAAAATTTCAATTCCTTCTTCCCTTGCTTTTTAAAATGTTATTTTATACAAATTTATTTTGTCAAATGCTTACTAAAGGTTTAGTACCGACCCAAAAATAAAGCCGCCATGCACGAAATACCCCCCCCCCCCCCCCCTCCAGTTGTCATAATAAAAGTCAGTTGCGGGAAACACGTTATTTAGTTGCAAGAAATTTATTGCGTTTGACATAAAAGTGTGTTATTTTTAAATATCATAAACCGAAAAATTTGGTTTTTTTTCAAATGTAAATTAATTTCAACTAATTTATAAAAAAAAAAATCCATTTCTTAGAACAGAAAAGTAATCCAAAAAATTTACTAAGCACAGTATCTCAGAGGAAGTGCGCTAGACTAACATTTGGAGGATGTTGGTTCATATCCTGGCTGTATAAGTAATAAAAATTGTTATTTACTTATTGAAATTTTAAGTCTCTGTCATTAACTTGCTAGTCAAAACTTACCTTCAAACTAAGTTTGCTTAAAATCTAGAAAAAATTTTAAATTAAATTTTTTGTTTAAAAATCTACACCAGTTGAGTACTTGACGCAAACGCCAGCACTCTCGGCTACACTTGAACTTCCAAAACAATTTCAGTAAGTTCGCAGTAAGTTCGCAACAATTTCAGAAGTTCGCTGTATTTTTCGTTGCAGATAAGCTATATTTTAAAATTAATGACAACAGAATATTCGTTTGTGGCAAATGCTGTTCGCAAACGATATATAATTGATGATTTTTTCAGTTGCGGTGAACGAAAAATTTCATTGCGAGCACAGATAGAACTAAGTGCGGTAGCATGTTTTATCAAAACTAAGATTTGTACGTCATCCACCCACGCATACGCCCACCTCCCACTACTACCATCCACTACAGCAAAAAGTTAATGAGTTTATATTTGAGCTACAGAAATAAACTTTGTCATTTAAGTACTTACATGGGTGGTTAAATTTTAAGGGCCGATTTTGATTTTGATATTGTCATTTCTTCTTATTATGATAATATTGTTATGGTTCAATTATGTATGGAATAAAATATCGGCCAAATGGCCGCCGCGACCTCGGCGGCATACCACCATCCTATGATCCAAATTTTCGATGACGCTGAAAAATAATTGAGGTTCTATGCTGTTAATGTGCCAAATTATCTTATCGTTTAGCTCTTGAAATGTTGCTGGCTTATCAATGTACACTTTTTCGTTCAAATAACCCCAAAGAAAGATGTGCAACGCTGCTAAATCACATGATCTTGGCGGCCAGTTGACATTGCCACCACGTGAGATAACACGGTCATTGAATTTGTAGCGCGTGGCAAGTAGCAATGTCGCGCAAAGAGTCCTGTTGAAACCAAAAAGTGACTTTTAATAAATCAAATTTATAGAAACCACATATTGTCCATATCTACCAATTCAGGCCATAAAAAGTTCGTTATCATCTCACGATAGCGAACACCATTCACAGTAACTGCCTGACTGGTCTGATTTTGGAAAAAAACGGCCCGATGATGCCGCTAGCCCATAAACCGCACTAAACAGTCACTCCTTGTAGGTGCATTGGTTTTTCGACAATCACTCTTGAATTATCATTCGCCCAAATGCGGCAATTCTGCTTATTGACGAATTCACTGAAGTGAAAATGTGCCTCATCACTGAATATGATTTTCTCCGAAAATTGATCATCCATTGTTGCCATTTCTTGCTATTATTTCTACCTATTATGATCAGAAGGCAATAATCAAAAAGATTTACCTCTGCTTTCGGAAGCTGCGTCAACGAGTACTATGCAAATTGAATTTAGCATTAAAAAAGTGACAAAGTTGACAAGACTTTCGAAAGCAACTAAAACACCTACTGAACTAAAACAAGTACCGAAAATAACTGTTATTTTACAATTTTCAAATGAAAAAAATTATTGAAAGACTTTTTCAAATATACCATTATGTTACAAATGTCCTCAGCCTCACGAATATTAAGTGCCTTTTAAATTTTAGACTGATTCTTTAAAACTTAAAATTTAACTGTTATTATTTGCCTTGTATTTTTTTCGGGGAAAAATTAAGGTTACTTTTGACTTTTATTTTATAGGTCAAAAATAGCAGTTATTTTGTGACTTTAAATTTTTCGGTCAAAAATATCAAGCAATTTGTGTTTTTTTAAAGGCCGCTTGACAGACTGAACTATTGACACCATGTGTAAAATGTCTCACCGATGAGATAAAAATAATGTCATCTAAAGTTTTTTAGTCGGTAAAATGACTTTTGAAAAAATATAAATTACCTGAAATAAATTTGACAGAAAAAATAAACGGCAGAAAATAACTGTTATTTTTGACCGATAAAATAAAAGTCAAAAGTAGCTGTTATTTTTGCCCAAAAAACTATAAGGCACAAAATAACTTTTATTTTTGTCGGAAAAAAATAACTTAAAAGATAACAGTTTGTGACACTTTCGATAAAATCCATAGCCGGTGTGGTCCCTGGGAGAAAATATTGAATCAACAGATTATTGTTCCATATCGTATTGAATGAATTTCTTTTCAGATATTTTCTCTCTCTATTTCACACTAAAATCTCTCTTATTTCTTACTGTTTAAGAAGTTTCACTTCTGCCACGTGTACGTTGCTACACGCAAGTTTTTTTATTTATAATTCTTAAAAAGTCTTCTTGAAGAAATATATTTTGAGCTTAATGCCAAATAATTCATGAAGTAACAGGTTGCTACAACAACAAAATTTTTCTCAGAAGAGCCGAGCAGACTAGACCATGGTTTCGTCGGACGCTACTCCGACTCATCAGTAGTCTCTGTAGTTCATGCAGTCCACTAACTTTGAGAAGCTAATAAGTGCCACAGCCGCAAAACCAAATTGGAATTACCCAATGCACTTTTCACTTTACCAAATTATTAAAACTAGTATCGCCTGGGGTCGAAATTCGACCAATTTATTGATTGCCTATTTATAAATATACTAGCAGGCCACAGTCGTCCGAGGCTTCGCCACGGACATTTTCTCTTTATCAAGAATACCTTTGTATATTTGAAAAATTTCAATAACAAAAAACGTTAAAATATTAGCATATTATTTGTATTTGGAAGCAAATTATATTAAATAGTTTAACTATAATAAAGTGAAGATATTTCCATTTTATTTATTTAATACTTCAGTATTAACAAAGTTTTTTTATTCATTGGCATTACCAGGAATAAGAAAAATCTGATTATCTGCTGTACCGACTCGTTTACCATAATCTACTTCTACGTTTTTCAAAGTTTTGTATTTATTATACTCCATCCGCAAAGCGTAGCGGGCACAATAATTTTGTCACGAATTTTTTTTCACGACCATGAGTCGATTAAGCCATGTTCGTCTGTCTATCTGTTCATTAGTTTTTCCACACGATTACAGCCGTGTCTTTATTGCAAATCTCTTTAAAGTCCATAATGAAATAATTTTCATGATTTGAGATTTGTCATACAGTGGTGCTCCAGTTTAACGAAAGATATAAAGTCCAAGGTCGTTCGGTAAATCGAAAAGTTCATTAAATCGGAATACTTTTTTCGAGTTTTTTATCATATAACAAAGCTAATAAATTTGTCAACTTGAAACAAATATCCTTACATTTTTTGTCTGAATTATGCACTCCAATAATGTTGAATTTTTGAACTTGTTTTAGGTATTATTAATTATTATTACTAAATGTTTAGAAAGCTGCTGGTTAAAATCTGTTCATACTCCAAATGAAAAATCCAAGATTATGTCAATACATTTCTATAATGTTTTTTAAAAAGGAAACCCTACAATATGTATATCAACCCGAGGGGACTATTTGCGAATTAGATAAGTAAATACATATTAATGTTATTACAAATTCAAAAACAAACGAAGCGAGCTCAGAGAAGCAAATGTTGTTAAATAGAATACCTACAATTTCAAATGTTCGGAATATAGAGTCAACAACATTAAATAAATGGTCTTTATATTGGGAGTTCGTTAAATCGGTGTTCGCTAAATTGGAGCACCACTATAATGCTTAAATTTGAAACATATACCCTGCAGTTGAAATTCAACAAAATTTTGTGAATACTTCCATAGAAAGTGATGTCACGAAAATATCAAAACCTTCATAATTTATACAAAAATTAATGTGTTTAATTGAAAGATCATACATAAGTCTTGTTGTCTTGATAAATAAAACGTAATCTGAGTTTGAAATATGAAAAGTTGGAAAAAATATAACCTAAATAAATCCGAATAAGCTTCAACCTGAGTATTTTGACTTCGGGCAAGTCGAAGATAATATTTTAATGGTTTTATTTTTTATTTGTCTTTTATTCATCATTAAAGTGATGAATTAAAGTATATTTCTATGTATATATTCCTAACTTTATATTCCATAAAGTTTTTAAAAAAGCTTTTGTACTTCAAATATTCATCTTAAGAAGTGCTCAAACATGCTAGTATAAAAGACATTTCATCCAATATCCCTGCAAAATTTTTCGTTAAGTCTTGTTTTTTAATCGATTCTAAAATGCATTACATAAATGGTAATGCAAGAACTTAAATTTAATCCGTAATAAATTCACGGCAATGCATTCACATCAACTTGAAAGTTGTTATTCAAGTATTAATTTCGTGAAATCAATTATAAACCAACCGTTTTAAGCGCTTAATCTTTTCAAGTGACAGCGCTTTCGATTACCTCTAATGAGATGGATATATAAAAATAATGGGTTCAGTAAGCGAGAGGGTAAGCGATGAATGAAATTTTCTGGATTACTTTTTCGATTATATGTAAGCGAAGATTTTGCTGGGATGTTCTTTTAATACTAATATGTTTTTGGGTGTCCTGTTACATAAAACAATTTATAAGCTAAATTTATTACTTACTTCAAAATTTCTAAAAAAATTTAAAAAGGGTTAAAATTCATTAAATTTTTTATTTAAATTAAATAAATGGCGTTTTATAACAATTTTATGGCGTTCTGATGTTTTTTTATTACTTACTTCAAAATTTCTAAAAAAAAAATAAATTGATTAAAATTCATAACATTTTTTATTTAAATTAAAGAAATGGCGTTTTATAACAATTTTTTGGCGTTCTGATGCTTTTTTGATTTATTTTGAAAATGTCTATTTAAAACTCTAAGATGGTTTCCTAACTCCTTTAATTTACTAAAATACATAATTATTATTCTGTTCAAATCAACTAACAAAAACTGTCAAAAATACACTTTTTAAGAAAAAACTTTTCTAAAAACTATTCTAATTTTCATGACTCTTGGCCTTGTTCTCCCAGGGCAAGTTTGCTTCGGGAATTATGTAGATAATGACTATGAAACAAATTTCTGATATCAATTTGGTATCACTGTGATATTGTGATATTTATGGTCAAGAATAAGGCAGTCAAATGTTACAGACCTCAGTCTTGTCTATTTAAGTCGAAGCTAAAATGTATAAAGAGTACTATAAAGAAATTTATAAAAATTAGAAAAAAAGTTTTTTGAATTAATTTTAATATTTTTTTCTAATTTTCACTTAACTTTTATATAGAAGACGTGGATTGATCTCGAAAAAATATTTAAATTGATAGTTATTCAGGGTCACTGAGGGAAAATTTGTTAACGTTTTACTTCCCGGTCCTATTTTTTCCTCAATTATGCAAAATTATTCAAAATAGATCTTTGGGGATAACTCACTATTGCTAGTCAAAATTTTGCGTAAACAAAACATTTTTGAAAAATTCCTTGATTGCGGAAAATTTTTAAGTTTTGTATAAGTTACCAATTTATCTTTCAAATGAATGATATCTAATATATTACTATCGATGAGATTAATTTTGTATATTGTTACCGACTTTTATAAATAATACAATGAATTAAAATATTTATGTTTACTCATTTGCACTTTAACAAAATAATCATAACAGTAAACTATTATTTAAAAGAATTATATTAATTTCGTAGTACTTTTTAAGCATTGCTTTTATGAGGTTAAGTATAACTTTCTTAAAGGATGCACAATAAAGTTTCGGCCCGGGTGCCAGCAACCCTAGCTACGCCACTGCCTCACTCCAATTGCAGTCGTGAAAGCAAATAATTACATGCATAATTTACCAACAATTTTCTCTTTGAGTCGCTGCTCTTGCTCTCCTAGCGCGGAGCATCGCTCTTGCATTTTCTGTTAAACTTGTCAAACTTGTTTTACGTCGAGGCATTTATTTGTAGCTGTGTTTGTAGTTTAAGGGAAATAGGAACACTTAATTTTTCAAACTTTTAATTTATCTTTAATCTATACAAAATATGCTATCACACTTGTGAATGCACATTTTGAAATATTAAAATATCTTTCTTTCTCAAGTGTAAATTAAAAATTTGGAAAACTACAATAAAAATATGTATAAAGAAATTGTATGCGGCGAAACAAATATGCACACATTGGCTTGCAGCTCATCATTCCACAGCAACAACAACACAGCAAGCTTTATTTAACTTGTATTCCCATCACGTTAAAGAGCGCCAACTGCTTTTGGTTACTCTTCGAATGAGTTGGAGAGCGAGATCAATAAACTTTAAAGAGAAGGGTTGATAGCAACATGTAGTTGAAACTCTCGTAACACAAACGCGTGAAAAGCAAACGACCAAGCAATGCTTAGCATAGGTGGTAATTTCCTAAAAAACTTAACAACTTAATTAAATATATTTATTGTTAAATTTTCTTAAATAAACCCCACCTATGGCATTCTGTAGCACAAATATGATATTTTAAAATTTTTTTCATAAAAATCGGTCCAGTAGTTTTGGAGTCATTGACGTACTTAATATTTCCACTTCAATTTTATATAATAGTATAGATGCGAGATGATCAAAATAAGTTCGAGGCTATAACTTTTCATTGATTGGAGATATTAAGCTATTTTCTTCTGAAAAATTACTTATTTATTTAATTATTTCTTTCAAAAACAGAAAAACAACATTTTAAAAAAATGTAATTTTGTCAAAAAAATCATAGGGGGTAGCCTTGAGTTTTTGATGGCACGGACAGTTTATTAATTTAGTGTCAAGACAAAATAAATTCGCCTAAAAGTCGGTATAGACTTTGAAAGAAAATAAAAAATGCAATTTTGAGTTTTGGTTTTTTTTACAACAAAATTTTTACCCCATATTTAAAGAATAAATCAAATTTTATGGTCATTTTTTAAAAGGAATAATTTAAATATAAACAAACAAAAATTGGTATTATTTTCAAAAGTTTTTTTTAAGTTAACTGATAAGACTTAAATACAAAAAAGAAATAAATAAAATCTATTCACAGATGGCGGAGATATTGGCTTCCCAATTTAGAACATTCAATTTGAGACAGTTTTTTTCTCGCTCTTTGCATTTGGTTGAAACACACGCTAAATAATAAATGACAATATTAAGAAAATTCATTAAAAATACTTTTGGTAAGAACTTTGCTGTAATTTTTATCACATTTCAAAGAAAATTAAACAAACTTTTAGAAAAAATCAGAAAAATTGAAAAACCGTTAAAATCCGACCAAGATATTTACATGGAAAGTAAAATTTTTGAGTTGAAAACACATTTTTTTACAAATTTTACAATTGACGAATGGATAAAACTAAATTTTTTTAAGAAATTGTTACTTTTAAAAAAAATTCAAACTCAACCAACTCAAAAACTTTCCCCCAACCAAATTTCATATTTATCAAAGAGCGGGTTTTTTCTCAAAAATTTAATTTCTCTCTTAGAAGGTTGGGAACCCCCTCTATCAGATATATCATTTATATATACATTCTGCACATCTGGGCAACATAACCTTTCGAATGATATAAGTTTTATTTATTTTGAGTTTTAATTAATACCAAAAAAGCGTACGACAAACTTTAATGTTCACGTATTAATATATAAGATTTTATTTAAGTAGATATTTATAAGAATAATTTTTGTATCTTAATATGACCAGGGATTCTCGCGAACCATGCATAAGAGTCGAAAAAGTTGACGGTGTGCCGTAATAATTGAAATAAAAAACCAATTAAAACGGTTCCAGAACTTTAAATTAATTTTCAAATATTAATGTTTTTTTTGGTAAGTATATCACTATATTTTGTATTTATAAAATTTTTACACCGCAAAGCAGTTCTTTAACAGTTCCGTGCCTTCAATAAAGCCTCCCACCAAAATTGTATTTAACATTTTTGTTGTTGTAATCAATGTTGAGTCTGTTCGTGTTCTTTAAATAAAGTCATTACCGTGAAAATGGAGGACGGGTAGAAATGTTAAGGAGTGATAAAAATGAGAATATGTTTCGACATAATTACAGACACGTAATTTTGCCATCTTGTTGGTAAAAATATGAGAAAATATAGCAGACGGAAGCAGGAAGCAAGCAAGAGTAAGTAAAGAAATTGCAGACAGTACAAATAGTCAGACAGCTGCAGGCATGGAATCGAGACTAAAAAAAACCAGAACAACTTGTCGTCAACACAATGATGCACAGTAGCTGCAGGCATTGAGTAAATGATGAAAATGTGTTATATAGAAAAAAATTAAATGTTGGCCGAAGTAGTAAATCGATGGTGAATTTTTTAAGTAGTGCAGATATTTAAAATTTTACTTTTAATAATCGTATGAAAAACAAGCATAGCTTTTTCTTTACATGATGAAATATTGAAAAAATTGTATTATTTGAGTTGTTAATTTTGAGTATAAAGAGCAGTCTTAATATTTAACAGCAACTCTCTGAAATTTTCCAGAGTTATGGTTTTCCTTTGATTATGATTATCCATACTTTTAGAATGTGAGAACTTTTTGAGATTCTAAATATTAGCTAGCTCTTTGGTGTTACTTACGTATTTCTCAGCATCTCTTTTTTTCATTTCAAGGAATTGAATTCATTTAAAAATTAATCTGAATATTTTTCTTCAGTTTTAGTCTTTCGATAATCAAGTCGAAATTTTTTGCTCTCTAAAAATATGAAGCAACAACAAACTTTATTTAAACTTTAACTCAATTGAAGTTTCTATATTTCAACAGATTTAACATGTTTTATATACTCAAAATAAAGATTGTGTGTTGAAAAGTTGATTTAATTTTTCTCAAGTATGCACTGACATTTCATTAAATTAAACACAACATTTTCTACCAGAGACGTTGAAAGATGAACTCAAGCAAAGCGTAGGTATGAAGTAATTCCGGAATGCAGATTCCAGCAAGTTGACAGCAGCCTGACATAAGTGCGAGCATGAGGAGGCAATGAATGATTGTTACCCATGGCCTGAATGTAGTGAAATAAGCAGCGATAGGAGTTGGGGTAGTCTTATCGCACCAAAAACAACAATAACAACAACAACAACAACAACAACAACAGCATAACCTTAATGAAGGCAATAATTCAGCCAAGTGCGCAAAAGAAATCACCGTCGCTACAGTGCGTAGCAGTCAGTCAGCAAGCTACAAGCTACTAGCTGCTGGCTGCCGGGCTGTAAACCTGCTGATGACTGATTCTGCTGTTCAACTTCGATTCGCTTGAATGATTTGAATGGTGGAACAGGCTGCAGTCGCCTGGAAGTCTCTTGAGAAGATCACGCTATAGAATGATGAATTTATTCAAATTCAAATGGAGTGAAAGAACGAATGGCCAAAGTGTTTGAAGGTAGTTCCATGTATAGTGTTGAATGGAGGGCAGAGAGAATTTGTAAAAATTAATTAGTTTATATTTTAAGATAAATTTACAATGAATACACAGCAGCATAAGCAGCAGCGTGTAGGGCGCACAAACAGTAGCAGCAGAGCAGTAGTGCAGATAGCAGAAGTGTGTCGTCTTTGTTTTTAATAAAAAAAATATTTTAATTTAGATCCATTGTTGAGAGGAGCTCATTAATGTAGAATAATTAGTTTTTTAATTTATCTCATAATGGTTAATTAAAGCAGTGAACTAAATTTAAACTGAGATTTAAATGAGACAAATTATCTTTTGACTTGCCATGCATCGTTATTCGTCAAGCCACATGCTTGATGGTTAAGGAAATTCAGACTTAAAAAGGCAAGGCAGATCAACATTTTTATATATTAAACTTAAAAATGGTTCAAATCAGAACTACAACATTAAAATTTTACTAGATCTCTAAACCAAAGAAAAATTACATTTTCTACTTTGATTGCAGCAAACAAATTAATATTTACTGTAAATATATATCGCGTAATACTGACCACACTTTGTTTGTTATACATGTTGTTCTTTTTGTGACAACCACTTCAATGTTTACTCTTTATTTCAGGAAACATATTTTGATTGATGTGTTTCTAAAAAAAATGTTTTGTGGATAACAATCGCAATATGTTTGAAATAAAAGTAGTAATTTTTTGCCATGAACTTATCGTATTTGTCAGAAACATACAACATGATCGTATATAACATAATATGTTCATGCAACATTCGTGTTCGGTTTGCTTGTTTAGTTTGTATTTTGTATGGTCACACTCCATCAGGCCATACGACTTGTAATATTATACTTTTCGAAAAAAAACGATATGTTATAACGATATGTTATGATATTTTTTGTTGCAAGAGTACATTTTATAAATATCTAGTTTGAGTATATTTACAAAACCAAAAAACGCAAATATTAAAAACTGCAAAGATTTAACCAATGGAACAATCTTTAACTGGTTTATGCAAAATTTAAAAAATAAAAAAAAAAATTAAACAAAAAGATATAACTGTTGAAATGTGCCCTTTTTTAAAAAATCCTCAGTCTGTTTTTGGCATTTCGCACAAAAGAAAAACAAACTGGATAAATATTATATCTTATTTTAAATAACTTTAAAATTAATATATTTAAATATTCAAAACCTGAATGAAATATAATAATTTAACTCCGGGAAATATGTGTTAAAATTAAATGAAATTGTGTTCATATCAAACGAATTTGTTTTTGAAATAGAGCTTTAAACAATTTCATTAAAGTTAAACACAAATGTTTTTAAATTTAAATCCAAAATAAAAGTTTTTGTTTTTAAGACAATGTTTTGAAACTCAACATCAGATTCGTAATCACCGACTGCTGAGACCCTCCGAATATTAAAGTTTAACTTCATTCGACGAAGTTTTTGTTAAAATAAGTATTTTAAAAGATTTTAAATAAAGAAATAATTATATAGTTTCTACTTTATCTAATGTTCGATATCTCTAAAACAAATTCGAAACATTTTTTTGTAAATTACAAAAATTACAAACGGGGTTTATAGATAAAATTTAAACACATTTGTTTTAAATTTTTTTTTTTTTGATGAATACAAATGAGTTAAATTTCTATTTTAAAATTACTTTGTTTAATTTTAAAGTATGATTTTTTCTCAGTGAAGTCAATGTACCTGGGGTCAATGTGTTTTTAAAATTTTTCTGTTCTTATTATTTTTTGAAAAAAAATAATACTTACTGCGTAAGAAAAACAAGTAAAGAAAGTCTAAAGTCGGTCTAGGTCGACTGTGAAATACCCTAAACCTTCTTTTAAAAAAACAAAATAATATTATTGAAAATGGGCGTGTCCGCCCATGTAATGATGAATAATTTACACGTATCAAGTTTTATTCCTGTAGCTCACAGTTATTTATGTGCCTTTATTGTGCTTTCGCTTTGGGATGTGGGCGTGTTCATGGACGCATTACTCAAAATTTATGAACACTCCTTAGTTTTGGTATAAAAAACATACATACATACCAAATTTGATCTTTCTATGACAAACATAATTTTCTCTATTGGATTTTAAACTTTTTGGGTTGTGTGGGAGGTAGGCGTGTTCGTGGGCGGATGATGTCCATTTTTCAAAACCATCTTTGTTTGTTATAAAAAACATACGTGCCAAATTATATCTCTAAAGGTTTAACAGAGGCTTATTTATTGTGTTTTCAATTTTTGGGTTGTATGTGAGGTGGGCGTGTCCGTGAGCGGATGACACCCATTTTTCGAAGACATATTTATGTTGATGCAAAACATATACACACCCAATTTTGTTGCTGTAAGTTAATTATGAGCTTATTTATGCAGTTTTTAATTTTTGCGTTGTATGGGAGGTAGGCGTGTCCAAGGGCGGATGATGTCCGCTTTTCAAAACCATCTTTGTTTTGCTAAAAAAAAACATACGTACCAAATTTAATCTGTGTAGATTGAACAGAAACTTATATATTGAGTTTTCAATTTTTGGGTTGTATGGGAAGTGGGCGTGTCTGTGAGCGGATGACATCATTTTTTGAAAACACTTTTGTGTTGACATAAAACACATACATACCAAATTTTATTTTTTTAGGCTAATTATGAGCTGAGTTACGCAGTTTTTAATTTTTGCGTTGTATGGGAGGTAGGCGTGTCCGTGACTTTGCGATCGATATCGACTATTAAAATTATTTTTTGTTTGTACTTGTGTAAAAATAAATTTTTTTGTTCGGGCGTCACTTTTCTGCAGAGAATTGCACACCTTAGGGAGTAATTAATTTGTTCATACGTTGAACTAAGAAAAGGTTGACATCGATGTAGGTTATATTTCAGTAATGGTTCTCTTTTTACGGTTGTTCTCTTTGAAATCTACTTTCTTAAATACATAAAAAGAATCCAATGGCATCCAGTTTATTTTTGCTGTAAGCTAGTGTTTTTGGCGCTTGTCGATGACTTCCCAGGCTTCTCATTGTCAGCAACTTTTTTCACATTATACCGATCCTTACTTACATACGATAATTAATGACTTAAAAGAGTCCATGATACTTCGGTGCAAGTTAATTTTCCAAAATGTTGATGAATAAATACAAGAATTTTCTTGATAAGAAGATGGTCTAAGCATCGAGCAGTGGTTAGTCGAGCTCGAAAAAAACGCTTACTTTCTGCAAATGAGACAATCACTGCTATAATCTCGTTCAGGGCTATAGTGACAGAAAAAAAAACAAAAAAAATAAATTGGCCATTTTCGTCCTTGAAAGAATTTTGACTGAGCTTCAGATGACCGTGTGGCTTAGCATGCTCGGAGCCCGAGTTCGTACCTCAGTCGCGGCGAAAAATTTTTTCAATAAAAAATAATTTTTCTGAGGTCATCACCTCTCTGCAGCTAATGGCAAGCCTCATAGAGTAAATTATGCCATGTAAAGCTTCTCGAGAACATAAACTTTAGCCATTTGGAGTCGGCATAAAACATGTAGGTCCAGTTCTCGTCAATTGTGTGCAAACATTTAATAACCCACACAACGCAAGTGATCATAAGAAGCTTTCATCATAATCATGAAGAAAGGTCAAACTCCTTTCAAGGGCTGAAAAGGCCAATTTGTATTTGTTTTGTTTTTTCACTTAATCAAATATGTTTTGTATACAATATATAACATATATGTTATTCACAAGTACCCGACAAATGAAGCTACACGGCTGAAATTCATGTTCTCAAGAAGTTTTACATGGAATTGTTTACTCTCTGAGATTTGCCATTATGTGAACAGGGATGGCAGCCATTTGAAAAATTAATTTCTATTGAAAAAACTTTTCCCGAGGTGTGGTTGGATATTGGAACAATTCGCTGGGTCGCATACCACACAGCTGTGAGTTATTTTCAATATTATTTATTTCAATAAAAAACTTATTGTTAGACCATTCGTCTTTTTTAACACATTTCTTCAATATCCCAGCAAAAATAAGTGCTTCCAAAAGAAGGTAAAGTGGAAGTGAAAGCCGGGAGTTCCATCCCTTCTACTTTCATACCCAGAAGACATTCTTTTAACAAATGCATGTAATTGGGAGGAATGGTTTCCTTGGTATTCTCTAGAAGTGCTTCTAGAATATTTCAATGAAAGATTTCTTTGAGGCCTTCAATTAAATGAGTCTAGTAGGCATTTGCCAGGAAAACTTCAAGAAGGTATTCTATGATTCAGAAGACAAAATGCTTCTAAGAAAATATTAAACCATTGCCTTGCACAAGCCATGCCTTGGAAGCATTCTTGGAAGGTTATCAAATAGCTTTTTTGAAGTTTATGAGAATGCCTCCTGAAAGCACTTTTCGACAAGACTGAGGAGAAGCACAATTGCATTTAAGAATGTCTTGTGGAAGTAGTGTATCTATCATGCATTCGCATGTCAAGTTTGTAACAGAAATTTTGCTGGGATAGCTACAATTCTTCAAGACCCCTATAGATGTTTTATGGGGTTAAGGTCTAGTGATTGCGATGGCCGCTTCTATACCTTAAGCACTATCCTTGCTAAACCACTTCCTTACGAGCTTCGACGTATGATTGGTATAGTTTTATAATTGATGTACACAAACTCGTTGTCCTGCATGAATTCTCATATAGCTTTGGCCATTTTACGATATAAAGACTAATAATGTGTTTTATTGCAAATCAACTAAGGAACATCCATTTCTTTTATAACACAATTTATTTTCCTTCTAATTGCTGTATAATTTAATTTTAACAAAAAGAGAATTAAAACTTACCCCTTTTTTTCTTTAAGAGATTCTTAAGGGAGTTCTTTTGCTAACAACAAAAGTGCTAATTTTGTTAATTCTTATTTACTATCCCTGCACAATTAAAACTCCACAAATTTTAATCCCTCGCATCACAAGTCAAGCCCTTTTTACAGCTGCAGCATGAATCTTAAATTTTATTCCAAACTTTTACTCATAGCATTCGCACATTTTTGTAAACTCTAACTGTTTTGCTTTCTCACTGAGGTGGTGGTGGTGGTCTCTGATAGTGTCCCACTCACTCGCCTTTACATACATATGTCAACATTTAACGCCACAGTGTCGGGTTTCAGGCGCTTGAATATGATGAACCCTTCTAGTTCATTTTTTTGTCGTTTCGCTTTCTTTGCACTAGTAATTATTCACTGTCATTGTAATTACCAAAACGAAGCCTCTAAAACTCATTCAAATCCATGTGCAAACAAAACTTATCCGGCTGCAGCGTCTCGCAGAGTCAGGCAGTACATCAGCCAACTAACATAGCAGAGCCTTTCTTTCATCCTTCTCGATGCCAACTGTTTTGACAAGTTGTGACAGTTCCTTAACTCTATTATTTGTTCTGTTCCCTTCTCTGGTTTGTTAATCCTGCTGACAGCAACAACAGCATCATGATCGTTGTGCTCGGACATGACCAGACAATAGACTCTTGGTCAGACTGATGATGCACGAATCTTCTATTGAATTCGTATAACACTATTTTGGGCATACTAGAAATTCTTCGCTTTTCAAAAAAAGACAAATGTTGCACATCATCAATATGTTAACAATAAACATTTTTGTTCATCCTTTTCTTCACATAGTCAACAATTTGACATTCGACAGGCATTCAGACAGACAGACAGAGAGACAGACAGACAGACAGACAGACAGACAGACAGACAGACAGACAGACAGACCGACAGACACACAGACATACCGACAGATAGTAGTTTTTGTTGTTATTGTTGAAAGCAGCAGAGTAAACAAAAACATATGAAAACAACTATCCTGACAGTCATGGGTAACAAATTACCTGCGGCCTGTGAAAAAGTGCAGCACACCAAAGAATGGCAATCATTGGATGGCAGTGCATGTAGTATGGTTACTCTGGCCAAAATACCATGTTGATATAGGGTAAATATTGCA